>NGKF01000016.1:1036619-1046737 GCA_002162555.1 Monilinia aucupariae | reverse complement strand
AGACACCTAACTAGGTATAGCGCTACACGTGATTACAACAGCCCCTTTATGATCGAATTCAACCATCAGAATTATATAAAAAAAAACCTTTTTAAAAAGCGTTTTTGAAGGCTTTTTGAAATGCTTTTTGATACTAATGATCCTATGTTTTTCAAACCTTTATATAAGCCCAAAACGCATTTTGATTAGTTCATTCCAAACCCAAAAATCTATACAATTGAATATTTTGTAGAAACAACCACTTCTTTCACTATTTCCGATTTTTTAGTGTTGTATATATATCCCAAAGCTTTATTAACTTTTACAACAACAATCTATTATCGTTGCAATATCTACATCTCTTTTTGGAAGTTCAGCATTTTACAATTATACTGTATCGCGATACAAAAGCTCCTTTAACGCTCTTCGAAATCAAAACCAAGCTTTTTGCTATGAATCAAAAATTTAGGGTAGATTAATTGTTTTGTTAAAATATCAACTCTTTGTTTAAAACTAGGAATCTACATTATTTGTAATCTTTTGTTTTCGACCATATTCTTTTGTATAAAATGCTATTGTATACTAATATACTTAGTTTTACTATAAAATTTATTCTTTTGCATTTAATCAATATTGCTTTTATTATTGCAATATAAAGTAAATATAAATAGTTCTAAAAAGGTTTGTTCTTTTAAATTAACAATTAGCTTTTTAAACCACGCAACCTTTTTTGTACCTTTATTTGCGGCTATAATTTTAGTTTCTATTGTATAGAATGCTATAGATTTTTGCTTGTTTAAGGATTATATTATTGCGTCTTTGTATCGAATAACAATTACTTTTTATATCAATTTTCGATTCGCTTTTAAGCTCTATATAGCATTTGTAAAAATATTGTAGGAATATAGTAAATGTTGTAATCGATTCGAATAAGTTGTATTAACATCGATTATACTATCGAGAAATTCTAAAAAGTAATTTGCAAGGATTAAATGCTTTCTTTTAAAAGCATACATCACTTTTGTAAATTAACTAATTAAAAACGCGAAATCGCTTTTTGTTTTGTTTATTAAATAAATCCTTAATTCAACAATTTGTAAATATAAAGCTTTATTGCTTTCGCTAAATAGCTTTGCTATTATAGTTGGTTTTAATATAATGTTAGTAGAAAGAAAAAAATTCCGAAATATTGAATTGTAGATTTTGAATCGTTTTAAAAGCTTTTTGATGTACACTCTCTAATGTATTTTGAGAAATCTTTAAGCTTTGTTTTGTTCAATTTGAATTCCTAAAAAGATTTATATCGATCCAAGATTTTTACATTTCCATTTTCGATCTATAATCTTTTTGATTGTATTGATTGTGAATCGTGATTCTAATATTAGTAAATCGTTTATATAAAGTAGAATATATATTTCTCTTCTAATAAACAAATTGGGATTTGCTAATAAAGCTTATAAACCTATGCTTTTAAAGAACAATTTAATTGTTTACCATTATACTTTCGAAGCTTGTTTCAATTTGTAAAATGATTTCTTAAGTTTAAAATAGTTATTAATAGAGTTTAAAGCAAATACCTTTTTAAAAAATTATAAGATCTTTATTAAGATTTCAATATTGATTAGTTTCTTATTTAAAAACACTATATCGATATTTATATTATCGATTTCTAAATCCTCTTTTGTTGTTTTGGCAAAAAAGGCTTGCAATATAAAATATCTTGCAACTCTTGCGAATGTTTTTATAAAATCGATTCTATACTTTTGTAGAAATCCTTTAACCATTAATCTGGCTTTTCTTTTTTTTAATTTGCTATTTTGATTAAACTTGTTTTGTAGAACCCATTTAGACTTCAAAAGTTTCTTCCTTTTCGAAAAGAATTCATCAATCATTTCAAAAGTATTATTGTTTTTCAAGTTAATCAATTTTGTTTTGATTGTTTTTATCCATACTTCAAAATTCGAATTTAAAGCGTTTTTCAAATCGATAGTTTCAATATTGGCATTTGTATATAGATATACTATATCAAAATCCTTTGTAAAGTATTGTGCTTTTTTCTTTACAACTTCTTTGGTTTTAGCTTAAGCTTGTAAACCGCGAGCTATAGCTATTGTAGAAAAAGCCTTTTCTGAGTAAGGATTCTGTATAGAATTATCTTTATCTGAATTCATAAGAAAACCTGACTTTTTATTTTTATAATCTAAACCTATAAAAACTTCTAATTATTTTGATTTAATGTTTAAACTTATAAAAGCTTTTGATTGTTTTATATCAATATTTAAATTTATAAAAACTTTTGTTCATTTTGTATTAATACAAATCCTTTTCTAACTTCGTTAACTTTTTATAGAATGATTTCCTATTTGATTTGTTTTTTCTCTCAATCTTATCAAAGTTTTTTTATAATTTAATATATTTGAATTATTTTTTAATAGGAATCTATATTCATCAAAATCAATATCTATTGTTTTTATTGTTTTTAAAGTAAAAAAATTAAAAAGCTTATAAATTTGGCTCTTTTTTATATTAACGAAAAGATATTTTCTTTTTAATACTCTTGATTTAAACTTTTTTGTAATTTGCTTTAATTGTTAAAGATTGCGAGTAAATATTGTATATTCGAATACTCTCAGCTTTTGTAAATCTAACTAACGATTATTGTAAATTTCAAAAAGCGTTATAACTTTCGAAAGCGTTTCAGTTTTTTCAAAAGGTAGTATTTTTATAAAAAACCGATTTTTCAAATAAACAATATGCAATATTATAATCTTCTATTAAATCGAAAACATTTCTAACTTTGCCAAAAGACTTTTTGATATAGTATTTATATCTTATATCTTATTTTTAATAATGCTATTTATAATATACTTTTTTAAAGAAAAGGGCTTAAATTGTATATCTCTTTTCAAAATCTTTATTTGAAAAGCGGTTTTAAACTTGTTTTTGCTATTATTAATATATATTATAACGATTTTGCTATTAGACTTTGTTTCGATCAATTTGAACAAATCTAAAAGTATTAGCACAATTATAGCCGCGGATTTATTAGGAGTATATTTGATCCATATAAGCCTTGTAATATTATTCACAATTATTATAAAGTATTTGTTGCTCGAAAGGGATATCTTTTAAATTCCAAAAAAATCATAATGAAAACGATATAAAATCATAAACATTTTAATAACTGTATATTTATTGAAATGCTTTTTCATTTTTCTTACTAAGCAAAATAAACACATCGATCTTCTTATCGATTTCCGTTTTCTTAATAATTTTAAACTTATACACGCTTTTAAAAGCTTTCAAAATTGATTGTAATTAAAGTAATTAAATCGATGATATATTAAATCAAATATAAATTTGTAAAGATTAATATCATCTATAGCAATAAGCTTTTTAAATATAAGATTAACAAATTGTAATACAAAATCTTATATAATATAACAGTTAAATACTTTCTTTGCTGCAAATTTCAATTAATCAAACTTTCAATAAGATATTGATTTTTCTTTGAAAATTATTTTGTATTTATTTTTGATGAAAAGATTAACAGAAATCAATTATATTGTCCCAAATTTCTTTATATACTATATATCGGGAAACGTAAATTTGCTAATTTGTACATTTCTGTATATTACATTTAAAGTAAATAATTTGTTCACAACTCGAATTTTTTATAGTATAAACCATTTTATAATGTTATTTAAAACTTTGAATTGGTTAATAAAATAATAAAAGGCTTTTGAATCAAATATCCATTTTGAATCGTTATTATTTATTTGAAAAAAGATATTAGGATAATAGAAAGAAGTATAATTGCCATTTAATGTTATATTTGCTTTTGTCTTTTTAAAGCTAGAATCTTCGCTATTTGCGAAAGCTTTATAAATACGTTTTTTATTCTTTTTAAATGCATAATATTCCTTTTTGAGATATTCATACTTTTTACAATGGTGGTATTGAACCTTTTTAATTCGAAATGATTTATTTCGATTGTATAATCCTTTTGATTTTCCTTTATAATCATCTCTACAATTATTTTTTCTATTGCGATTATTTCGTTTTCCTTTATTTAAAGGTTTTATAACAAATGCAACAACTTTAACTGATCCTTCGATTATTTGAAAAAGCGTTACAACCTTTTTTAATGTTTTCTCAAATATATTAACATGAATAAAAGTTGCCGTTTACACACTATACATTGATATATATATCAAAAATATATCCTTTACCATTTTGTTTATTATTAGCTTCTTTACGCTAGCGAATATTTATTGATATAATTTTAATCTTATAAAAAAGGTTTGAATAGTTTCGTTTTTATAATTAAACTTTTTTTTTAAAAACAATCTTATTGTATTTGCTATATAAATAACATTAAGAGTTTAATTGTAAATCAATAACTTTTTCCAAACGCTAATAAGATCCATACTAATATAGCTCTTTTTTATTATATTGCGATGAAAAGGTGTAAGTTTTGAAGCTATAATAGTTATAATAATACTTCTTCTCTTTATAAAAGAAGCTAATGCTTTTTCAAATTTTGCCTTCAAAACAATTATCCTTTGCAATACTATATCCACAGTCCTTTAACAACCTTTTGTAGCAAATCCATCCGTTACAAACTTCTCTGAAAATTCAAAAACAAATTGTTTTTCTTTACCAAATGCGATATTGTAGCAATTCGCATTTGCAAACATTATTAAATAAGAATCGTAGTAATTTATATAATTGTTTTTTGTAAAGATAATAATAGGATTTCATTTAATTATAATTACGTTTAATATGATGGCGTTAAAAAGGTATTAATAAAAAATGAGGTTTTTGATGAAAATTTCGATGATGAAAATAATGAAAATGATGAAAATGTGATTTTTCCGGCGGAAATGGGTAGAAAAGCGATCGTTTTTTTTTCGGAAAAAACGTATATTATCGTTTCAATCAATAAGATGATAATTAAGTTGCTTCAGTGAATGTACAATACAGGGTTATAACCTATTGTAGTGGTAGAATGTATATTGTCTAATATGCTAGAAGTGGCATATGTGTTCTACTGAGTATATGAGGTGGAGACACCTAACTAGGTATAGCGCTACACGTGATTACAACAAAAACAATAGATTGAAATCTAGCAATCTGTCGCTTTTTTAACATATTATGGAGCAAATTGTGCATCCAAACTAGCCCTTAAGGGTGATCTTGCGCAGCAGCTTGGTCTTAATTTGACTCTGCATGATACTATCAAGGTCAATCCACCCTTCAATTAGACTAGTGTTAAGGTTGTTTTTGCTGCCAGAAATGCTGCCACTAGAAACCCCTAACCCAATCTATCATAGAATCTATGCTCCTCTTCACAACGAAAACCGGTAGTATCTCTTCCAATGCTATGCTCATCCTCAACATTACGTCAGAAGCATAAGAGATACTTACCCGCAATCACCATTCACCCACGACCAACCAACTTCCTTCTGAAAAAACTCGCTTCCTGAGACTTTTCTCCCAGAACTCTCTAGACAGACTGCACAAAATCCTCAATCGTAATCATTAAGGATTACCACATAAAAATCGAAACATTCTGATTATCAGTTCGGAATTACTGAGGTTAAATGGACAAACGCTTATCAGATTCGACTGTGCGTGGAATATAGCGGATGTAATGAAAGAGACCCAAAGCTGAGTATATAATGAATGGAGAGTGCCGTGGGGAACTTGGAGTAAATCGATGAGAAAGCGGATAGGTGTTGAAGATCTGTCTCCGAGCATTTAGTCAATTGAACATTCATACCGATATAATAGTGGAGTGATATATGTAGGAGTGTACTCTATACACATCTGATAATCTGTTGCCGGGATTCACGCCTGCTAGGCTTAGAGCAAACTAAGAGAGGAGTGAAACTCCAATGGCATGGAATAACAGAGTGGCATATCGAGCATAAGATTAGTTGTTACAGTCTAATGTGTCTTCTAGGCTCAGAGCTCAGATCTAGCATATATACGAGTACAAGGGCTGACTCAACATAATCCCTGACAGCCCCAGAAAGCACGGACTGTAGTAACTTTGCCGAGAACTCCAAAAAGGGGTGGCCAGTCCTACATGAATTAGTCGAAATACAATTATCTCAAAAGACTAAAGACCAAGAGGTGAAAACCAATCTCTGGCTTACTAATTTCCATTTTCACGGCTAGTATTGAAAGCAATGCATATTGAAAATTGATAGTATAATAAGGAAGCGGGCCCCATATTACTGTCAATACCAACCTCCACTTCCATTCCTTCTCTCTAATCGTTAATTACTTACTATTGAGCTCTGCCCCCATCTCTTGTATACTAGAAATATACCCAAAGCTGATTAGCTATATCGGCCATACCATAACAATAAACAATCCGAACCAACTGCGACAAAATAAACAGCATCTTCCGCAATTGCGGAGCTGCAGGTACATTCCTCACTTGCTAATTCCACCACACCCCTCTCATTGTAAGCATCCATACAACCTCCGATTTCATTTTCCGCAAGCTAAGATCCGGAAATGTCTTAGCTTCCTGGACAGGTGCATCGACACGCCAGAGTTGGCTTTCGGGGCTTCCCCGTAAATCAAAATATTGTGATTCTATTTGAGAACATGGCGTCCATTTATCCATTTGCGGTAGCTCTGCCGATGCATGGAATACGAAGATAATTGCTTCGCTTGCCACAAAATCCTCGCTGCGGCACCACTGATCGTGGAAGCTTTGTGTTGTCTTTCAGATGCATTAGACTAAGATACTATTCGTTCGAATTAGGAATCATCTTGTCAGCAGAAAGAATGATCTCTTTAATGGGCTCTGAGTAGCTCGACATAGTAGACACTGCTACATAAATTCTTTTTCGCCTATCCTCAAACGGGTGGCATCTGATGATATCAATGTTTCGTCTCATTTTTCGAAGTGACTGACTGGAAAGAAAAAATGACGTACTCTGTAGAATAATTGATACATATCCATACACAATCTTCATGGTTTTATGTTATCAGCGTCTCGGAGGCGCAGAAGATTAAGAGAGTAACTTGTCATGTCATAACTCAGCCCGACCAACCCATCTGCAATGACTCAAGCCACGCTTCAATCTCTCCCAAATTGAAAACACGGCTAGGAGTGAGTGAACTAATCGGCCTCAACTTGGTAATATGGAGGGATTCCTGTCTCGACTTTTCTCCCGGTTCTCCAATTGGTCTTTTCAATTCCTAGTGATCACCATGTCCATCCCACCAAAAAGTCGAGAGTGATAAGTAGATTTCCTTACATCGTTGAAAGATTTTTACAGTCGAAGACAATGTCGAGAGAGGTTCAGATTCGAGTATGTAAGCCTGTGTCATATTTTATGATCCCATATCAAGCAAACAACATCTGATACAGTCCACGTAGTTTTAATAAGACCAAATAGAAGTTTTGTATAAGAAATGCTTCACAATGGTTTGCATCACATACATCATAGCTACCCCAGTCATTGTTTTATCAATTTTGCCCTCATAACGTGGAAGACAGTTGATCTGGGACACTCTATCGAAATCTCTACTGTAATTGTAAGCTCAATACCTACGACAAAAATACTTGCGTTCTTTGAGTTCGACCTACCTGTATTAACAATCCCAATATAACCCTCTTTTCCATTTATCCTGTTCCACACATCAAGTGCTATGCTTCATTCCAATATTTCTGCATCAATTTCCAAACGGTCAAGGAATATTTTCAAATTTCTTGAAGGGGCTTCCAATAGTTATATCGGGACAAGAGATATGTTGACTTGTATAGAATATGGTCGGGGATGACTGGAGAACTACATATAACTTGCTAATCTTGTCCCAACCAGTCAGTCACTCCATCAGTCTGTCAGTCGGTCCGTATTAGCAAGCCATCATGTATTCACACTACAACCAGTGTCTTCACCCACCCCGTACATCTAAAGCTCGCCTTCCACGACTCCGACAAACATTCCAAAGCCACTAACAATAACTTCGTTACATCATGCAACGATTCCTAGGCCAATGCGTCGGCCTCGTAGGCTTAGCTAAATGGGGGAGGCTAAAAATCGTCTTCAAGTTGCCCACCTACGTCGTCCTCGTGCAGTAGAACATCCAAGTGCACTTCCTAAACCTGGTTTATAATGAAGCCCTTAAAGCCGGAACCCTCAATCCCATCGCCGATCTGAATATTCTCACCTTCTCCATCGTTGCATCCACCATCTACGGTGATCTGCCCCTCGAATCGAATTCCCAACTGCGCAATAGCCGTTTTTCAAAGATGTGATTACCGGGAGCCTATCGCGCTTCCCACTCTCGCAATATCTACCACTAGGCTCGAATCGCCAGGTGCGCAAATTCAAGGAAGAATGGGCAGTTCTGGATGCATCGGCACATCGCCGGAACTTGCAGGCAGATAGTGAGACTCCATTGTTAAGAATATATCACAAGGTTGGAACCCCTGGTTGCTTTCCCAGTCCCTCGATCCACGCCATCGGGAAGAACCCTGGATGGCTTTCGAGTTTCTGCTGGTAGAAACCTGATGGCAGATACATAAGCATTGAGCATCAACAACGCATTCTGGGGTGAGGACAGAAACCCTTTTCTATAAGAACGATTTCTCGAGCGAAAAGGGAGGGAACTGGGACATAATTTTTGGGCGACATGGCTTTCCTCCGCGTCAAGGGGGGCAAGTATATTGCCAACTCTAATGTTCGTGCACTGTGGGTTTATCTGCTGGGGAACATCAATTTGGGGATTTGTAAACGGATGAGGAACGGGATAGGGTGTTGGGTACACGGGGGTATCATCCACAGATTAAGTTACGATGCACAGGCATAAACCGTTGATAGCAGAGGCTGTGACTCACGAAAAGTGTTGATTGGATGATTTCAAGGTTCATAACTAACCTTATATGATTGTTTGAACATCTTTTGCTTTGTACAGTAAGTAGGATCTGGAAACATATAAGCCATACGAATCCTACAGTGTACATCCACAACTTGCCAAGACTTCCACCATAATCTTATATCTCGTGAGATTTCCATCTTAGAAATAAAGAGCGCGGAAGTAAAAACAAATGCAAAACAAGCAGTCTTGGTTATTCGATTAACGCTCCGTATTAGTATAAGGCTACGTAGGGCGACTAAAGCTCGTCGTTTTAGCAATTCCATTTATTATACGAGTATTAACAAAAAGTTCTACGAGTATAGTAGTACAGTAGTCAGTCATTAAGTATCAATGAAGTGTTAAAGGGCTGGCCCTGGTGTAAAAGCGACACATGAACGAAAGAAAAGAAAAATGGATATTAGATGAATATATTACGAGTAGAGTAAGCTTATCAGTATGTATTGGGAGATTGCTATAACCCTCAAAAGTATATACTTTTACTCTCGTTCTTCACGAGCAGATAAGCCGCCTTGTTTTCTTCTTTGTAAACTTTAAACAAAGGGGAGCCAAGCAAATGAAAGCTTGTAGCCGAAACTCCGTAAGCGAAAAAACAGGCGAAATTTCATTACCAGCAATGATACTTATACATTTATTAAGGTAATATGTTTTTATAGAGTATCACTTCTTATTATTCAATAACCATCATTTCTATTGACTAAATGGCTTCTTTATTTAATTTTTTGTATAACTCTAAACGATTGTTATACTCAAAACTTTTCTGTATGCTAAATTCCACCTGTTATTTCGCTTACGTATAGGCCACCAGGGCCGAAAGCTACGCAACCCCGAAGGTGTGAAACCGAAACCTGTGCAGCTGCAAGTTCGCAACAGGAGTATACCCTGGTAACTGCTCTTTTTCGCTTTCAAAGTCTTGTTAGCTTTAATATTAGCCCTAATTTGACAGGCTTGGCCTGGATCATTGAATAGGGTTTGGAGCTTATAGAACCCTGCTTGATTATCAGAATACGGAGTGAGTCTTGAACTTGTTCCCTGTTATCACGGGGTCAACATACCAAACTACCGGTAGTGGAGGAGCCCGCTCCACTATAAGACCCTTCCGCATCGCGTCCACCAGGTGGTTCTGTTTGTACAAAGGTTGGAAGGGTAAGTAATGTAAGTGGGTATAGTGGATACATATCGCTGTTTTTCCATAACCTATTGCCGCTTTAATGATTTTGAATACATATTTG
>NGKF01000016.1:896336-997990 GCA_002162555.1 Monilinia aucupariae | reverse complement strand
AAAAAACCTCCCCCTTCAACATCCTCATCCTTATGCTCTTCTCACATCTCTTAAATAGCCATTCCCTCCAAAAACAACACTCGTGACCCTCAACTGCTCAACCGCCGACACAACCACCAACATGCGTCTCCAACCCGCATCATCGCTCTGAAACCCTCCTCCTTGTCATCCTGGCACCCCATTCCCATTGCTATTTATCATATGATGTGATAACCTCTTGCTTTCATGATGTAGATTGTATACAAAATACGCGTAGATAAAGAAGATGAAAAAGGAAATTTATCGACATTACTCGTACAAAGCTAAGAATTTTGTGCAAAAGATGAATCACATTTGAATTTGAGGAAGAAAAGGTTTCCCATATGAAATTTATTCTTGCGACGAGTGAGCATAATATGACTAGATACACTCCATCAATGAAAGGTCACTGGCCTTGTCATAGGCTTGTATCATATTCTTGGTTTCTAAAGACATGTATAGAGACTTTTGCACGAATGCTTCTCTATAGAGGCGGGATCTTGTATCAATCCCCCTTCTTCCCGCAATTCGTCTTACTGTAAACCTTTGTCGTCCTCTTGACCACGGCTTAATGGCTTTAGTAATATTTGATACCAGCCATAGAGCAGACATCAGGTGAAACTCAATAATTCTTGAAGAGGTCAAGTGGAGCTACCAGTATATCATGGACGGGGCGAGAGTCTATGCAGTTTCCCCATCGAGCAACTGTTTGTTCATGTAATCAATGTATACCATCTTTTCTCAACATCATTCAACGACCACCAAATAAATCTGTGATACTTAATCTCCGCCCTCCTTGTGCTTCTGTTTGGGTTTGAATTTGACCAGGATGTGTATTCTCGGTTTCACGAGGCCCCTTCTCTCCATAGTTTTCCACCTTGTTTTCCAACGTTTGCACATCAGTCATAGTGGCCCGCGTCTTCTTCCAATTACTGAGAATTTCTGTTTGATTGGCGACCCTGGTGCCCGTCTCATCCTCGTGAATGAAGATACCAAAAGCTTTCGCTACCGGAGTACCACCAACCGTTTCTGCCTTTTCAACCGTCCAATAAAGATATTCGCCATTAATTTCCACATTATTCATTTCGCTGAGGTCATATATGACATTGTTGAGACCCTTGCGATTGAGCACTACTATACAGTAATCTTCGGCGCCAGTCGTTGGCGAAGGCAAAAGCTCGCATACAAACAATGTACCTTCGATAGGAAGTTTCTCCCATTTCTTTGATTCCAGAGAGAACATGTACATGGTGGCAGATCCAGCAATCGACTTGACTGTTTGGATTGAGGGATGATATCGCCTGAGGACTGCTAGATTTAGTTCTTCGCGATCACGGGTAGGAGGTGCAGGACCTGAAGTTGGAGGTTCGGTATCATAGTCGGAAGCTTGAACTTGATGTAACTGAGAAGGTCCGGGGTAATTTTGACGCTGACGAGGCTTCCGAGGTGTCATATTGATGAGTTGATTTCTGCGATGAGAGAAGTCTTAATCTTATAGATACTTGTGGTGAGTTCAAAGATAGTTCTATCTTGTGAGACTTTGCCGTTAGCTGGCGGGGTGATGTGATTGGTGTATTTCTTAGATTATTGCGACAGAGATGATGTGAGGTTCAGGGAGGCTGTGACAGGTGGATCCAAAGACTTAGACACGCGGAGTAATAGTCGTTGACCTTTTGTACTTGTACGGTAGAGAATAACTGACCGGCTATGTATGTTAGGACTTGATTTGGAAATGATTTTGATGTATCATGAGTCGTGAGACGGCGATGGTAATATGTACGGAGTATGTATGTATGTATATTCTTAGGAAGCTTGTTGAAGGGAAGGGAAAGGGAAGGGAGGGGAGGAGGGGAAGGATTTCAGCCTCGTGCTGTGGTAATCAACGCTAGCCCAGGTAGGTCGAACGGATATCATGGATGACTCAGCATAGCCAAATACAGTATAATTACGAGTACTATATATATAATACGAGTACACCCCCACAATCTATTAATTACATATTACAGTACGTACTGCGTAGTCTTGGTCCGTATAACAACAGTAAAAGTAAACAGTAAAAGTATAAAATAAGATTACCATACAATCCGAAGTATAATACAATCGATCCAATCCAATTCTATCATTCTTTCCTTCAACCAACCTCACCGCCTCTCCCGGTGAGCTTTTGCTTCATGTTTACGTCATTTATTCTACTCAGCAGCATCCAAGGGATACATACCTAAGCACACAAGCAGAGAGGCAAAAGAAGAGAAGCTCGAGCCCAAACCCTCGAGACAGGGAAAGGGAGAGAGAAGGAGGCGGAGAAGGAGGCGGAGAAGGAGGCGGAGAGGGAGAAGAAGAAAGAGAAAGAGAAAGTGATAGGCTGCGCACAACAATTATGCTAGGTCGGACCATCTTCTTCTCCATATCATGAAACTTTGATCCGTCTGTTGTTTTCAAACACATTATAAAATCCTAAAAGATGGCCTCGGGCACGAGAAATTCAATTAATGAAGAGCCCGTCGAAGTCGAAGCGCCTTTGACCTCGAGTCCACAATCCCTTTCGAAAGCCGTCTATGCGCGACGAGACGAATACACTCGACCGCAGAAAATCAAAATCAAGATCGGTTGCTGGAATGTCGCTGCTTGTCCTGGAACTGAAAAAGATCTTGCGGGATGGTTCGTACAAGGGAAAGGGATCGACAAACGATTAGCTGGGCTTGAACTAGCTAATGCGATTGAGGAAGATGATAGCCAAGCAAAGATAGAAAGTGTTGGTGGACAAGAGTCAAGGTGGAAGAACAAAGAATCGACAATACCGCTTGGTGATGAGGGTGTAATTACTGGAGGAGAAGATATCGGATTATATGTATTGGGATTGCAAGAAGTTGTTGAGCTCACATCTGCGAGGGAATATATTGGCAAAGTTTATTCGAATAATGATCCTGTAACAACATGGAGGAAAGCACTTTCTGGGGCTTTACCACAAGGCTACACTTTAGTAGCTGAACAACAGCTCTCTGGTCTACTCATGTTCATCTTCGCCTCCCCTACCGTTGCACCAACAATAAGTTCTGTTAGCACCGCTAGTGTTGGGACTGGATTCATGGGATATCTAGGAAATAAGGGCGCTGTCACTACGAGGATAGTACTGGGAGAAACAACCCGACTCGTATTCGTCAATTCACATCTGGCTTCAGGGACGGATAAAGCACACTTGGAAAGACGGATTTGGGATGTCTCACAAATATTGCAAAGAACGCATTTTGACCCTATAAGCCGAGGTGGAGTTCTTGATGATGTCCAGGAGAGCATTGGGGACGAAGATTTTGCTTTCTGGTTCGGGGATCTAAATTTCAGGCTGGAGGGGTTACCTGGAGACGATATTCGACGATTGTTAATGCTCCATACGAAGGGAGAATATGATATTGGAACTCAATCAAGAAAGAAGATTGATAATGAAATTGATGCTGATGAGGGACTGATTGTCATAAGGTCTATTGATAGTGATGACGAATCCGAGGAAGAAGAAACTCGAAAAACGGGTAGTACATTCGATCAGAATGACGATTCTTCGACAGTAACCACACTTCCAGATCCAGACGACTTTATACAAGATCCTAGCCAAGATCCAGGATCGTTACAAGCTACCATTGACTCACTATTGCCACATGACCAATTGAGGCATGTTCAGAAAGCCCAAAAAGCATTCCATGATGGCTGGAGAGAAGGACCCATAACCTTCCTTCCAACATATAAGTACGATGTAGGGCGCATGGGTCTTTTTGATTCTAGTGAGAAAAAAAGAGCACCAAGTTGGTGTGATAGAATTTTGTTCAGAACACGGAGAGACAAGTTGGTATTTGATGCCAAGGTGAACGAAGAGGCATTAGCAAGGACAAAAGACGAAGAAATGAAAGCTCAAGGACTTGAATATGCCGCAGACGATGAAGATGTTCTCTTCAGCTATGATCCAGATGAAGATGGCGAGCAACAGAACACGCCTTCTAAGAGCGAAGACTATGACGAATACGACGAATATGATGAGACGGATGACAATGAAGCTGCACCGGTAATAACTAAGGATGGATTTGTGGATCGGATAAATCTGGATGTCTACACATCGCATCAACGTGTTCTCTCATCAGATCACAAACCACTCGATGCTGTTTTTACCTTGGAATATGATGCAGTCGTACCGGAGTTGAAATCTATAGTACAACAAGAGGTTGCTAGAGACCTTGATCGAGCAGAGAATGAAGCCCGGCCTGGAATCACCATTGTTGTGGATTATTCGCAAGATGCAGAGGCAAGCCAAGGAAATGGTCAACCTCGAAAACCACCTAAAGACAGAAGCGGAGTAGTTGATTTTGGTGCTGTTGAATTCGATAACCGAAAAACTAGAAACCTAACAATTGCAAATACTAGCCGAGTCACATCAACATTTGCATTTGTTGATAGACCTGGTGTTGAAGGGCAAGAAGACAGAATCGCACCGCCGTGGCTCAGTGTATTCTTTGCGGGATTCTCCATGGATGAGGATGATAGGGCTCTCAAAGAGCTCAAGCGAGAGATTACCCTGGAACCTGGAGATGCCATTAACGTCACATTGGAGGTTTTAGTGGATGACCTTTCCTCTGTAAAGTCGCTGAATGATGGAGACGTCTTACTTGAAGATGTATTGGTATTACGAGTGACAGGTGGAAGAGATCACTTCGTTCCAATAAAAGCAAACTGGCTCCAGTCTTGTCTGGGGCGATCAATTGTTGAGCTCACTCATATACCGGAAGGCGGCGTGCGAGCTTTGTTACCCCGTCCAAGAGGTGAAGCTGGCCCTCCCGTCAATAGAGGTCAAGAAGTGACTTGGTCCGCACCGCGGGAGTTACTTAAGCTCACACAAGTCGTGGACTCTCTCACGGATCGTGTCGTTGCCGATTCAAACATGCTAGAAGGTGCAATGATACCTAGAGATTCTCCAGGTTGGCCATTTGATGAGAGAGCCTGGCGGTTTACAGATAAATCTGCCAGAGCTACTTTAAAAGGACAGGTACTCGCCGCACTGGATGCTGATCAGAGTATATTTGATATATTTCCTGTTGAGATCCCAGCCGCTTATCGACTAGAAATTGTTGCCGAAGTCCTCATTCTTTTCCTGCGCAGTCTTACCGATGGCATCATACCTACAAACCTATGCGAACAAATCGATGCAGATGTCACGTCTCGAGCAGGAAATACTCGATTTGATGTCGAAGAAATAAAAGGGCGGGTCTTGGACGTTTTGTCTGCTTTGCCACATCACAACATCTCCTTTGTCTTCCTGACATCAACTTTATCACGAGTTGCGGGAGAATTAGCACCAATTCCAAAAGTGAGACGTTCTCTTGACACGACGGTTCGGATTGGTTTTAATTCTGTAAAGAGAACCATGAGTTGGAAAGGAAGAGCGGCGCCACCCCCCGAAGACCCGGCTGCGGTTAGGAGGAGAGAGGTTAACAGGGCTTTTGCGGAAGCGTTTGTGGGAATAGTTTTCAGGGGCAATACACCTGTTAAGGAAAGAGATAAGAGGATCTTGGAAGAAAAGAGAAGAGATATTCTGGAGGCTTTCCTGAAGGGTCTCGTGCCTTGAAGTAGACACGGAAGGGGGCTTCTGGTGGCATCAATAACGATTAGCGAGCATCTTATGAATGATTTGTTTTCTTTTTCTGGATAGGGTAGAGGTAACAAATATTGTTTGGGATTGGGAGGTTGGGGAAATGGGGGATGGGGATGGGTATGGGTATGGATGGGGATGGGGTGCTGGAAATGTAATCTAGATCACGGCTTCTCGCGGGCTAGGAAAGAGGCGAATAAATGATGCTGGCATGATTTTTTATTTTATTTTTTGATCCTTTCTTTCCTTACCAAGTCTACACTGCTACTTGGTAACAGATCATCTATATCTCCATTCACAGCGGCACGGAATGGGAAACCGTTAATGTGCGTTGTGTGTTGCGCCCAAAATCAAACGGTGAAGCTTTGGCGTGAAGATAGATACAGACAATAAATAGCAGGCTATCCCAACTTCAGTCAGCATCAGCATCGAGGACCATCAGAGGGCTAAACTTCGTGAATACCTACCTACCTACCTTATAAATTCATTATTCCGAGTGAGCTGCAAGTATTCAAGTTCTCAGTTCCAGTTCCCAGTTTCAAAGACTTGTGTTACTTTTGTAAGAGCTGTGAGAGCTGTGAGAGCTGTGAGAGCTGTGAGAGCTGTGAGAGCTGTGAGAGCTGAAAAAAGATTGCAGAGTCTACGAACGAGTAATGATGAGATTGAAACTTATATATATATAATTAGATTGAGCTTGATGAATGGGAGAGGAGTTACGTATGAGATGGGCTTGTTATGAGGAGCTGCATAAAACTAACAAGTGACAGGTATTTTCATTTTGCAAGATACTGGTATTATTATTCTATTAATCATTAACCTCCTCCTCCAAGTCCAACACAGAATCACCATTCATCCATCCATCAATAAATCTCCAAGATGTCCGTCCCATTCCCATAATCCACCCCACAAACATCTACAAAAGAACCCACAACCTCCGCTCTCTCACCCAACCAATCCCGAACATCGTCTTCCTTGCAACTGGTTCCTGGACCACCCGTGCAATCTACTAAATCTTGAGGACTGTTATTCACCAGAACCCGGTAATAGGTTCCGGCGTCATAGCCAAAGCTATCGCATTCCAGCTTTTCGATGGCGACGTTTGTTAGGAAGGGGAGAATGGCGCTGGATTTCCAGGCGCGCTGGTGGTTTATTTGGTGGAGAGGCATCGTGCCGTTGATGTTGTTGGCGCCGGTGTAGGCGGAGTTGTTGAAGAGTCCTAGGGCTACGATTACGGTGGGCGGAAGCTCGCGGTGCGTGAAGGAGACGTAGAGGTCTTGGTCTTCGGTGGCATTGGAGGCGTTATTTTGGGTGGTCATGAGGCTGTTGAAGGTGGCATTTACCCAGGGGAAGCCGATGGCACCCGAGGCTTCGTGGCCGTAGCCAGTATTATAGAAGTATTGGATGTCGTTTGTGTATTCGAAGCCGAGCCAGTCGGTTGGGGAAAGAACGGAGAGGTCGCAGAAAGGAGAGGAGCCTCGGATGACGGTTTCGTACCCGCATAGGAGGGACATTCCATATACATCATCGGCGGTGAAGTTGAAAGCTGGGGCTAAACTGTTGAAACGTGCCGTTATAGGTTTGGTGTATATTTCTTGGAATTCTCCGGATTGGTCGCTTCCTCCGGAGGAACTGTATGCTGGACAGCCTTTGTATGGTGTCAGGGAGTTGGCACTGTCATTTTTCCCTTCATATATCTCAATAATCTCAATGTCTGAAGCATCGTTTGCGAGTCCATTGGAGAATGACTGCGCCGTCTTCACGGTTCTTTCTGCGGTGGATGTCCATATCTTATTTGGCGTTCTCAAGCTTTGATATCTCTGCGCAATATCCACACCCAAGTTTGTAGCCTCCAACTTGCCCGATCTCGTCAACATTTCGATCTCGGGATCGGTGATGGGAGCCTGCCATGTGGAAAGGAAGGAAAGACTTGGAATGCTCGCCCAATTCACAGATGTGTTTGCTAACTTCTGTACGAAAGGCTCAATATATTCTTCGTAGTCGAAGTCATTGGCATAAATTGCGGCATGGCGGACAAGGTATGCTGCACGGGTGACATTGCACCCTTGAGGCGGAGCAGGGTCGGTTGGTGGATCTTGAGGATCGAATGGAGGTGCGGTTCCAGCTAGATGCTCCAGTGGATCAAAAGAATAGGAGTTCGGGGAATGAGAGACTACATTCGTAGCTTGGAGAGCGAAAGTAAGAAGAACGGCTGAGAACTGCATCTTGAGAGACTTCGTAGATCAGGGGGAAGCTGAGATAGGAATGAAGGAGAAGTAAACAAAACTCGACCTACCAATTCTGACACGTACCTTTTACACTAACTTATACTCCGGTACGTGAGAGATCTGCAGCGCAACACTCATCATGATGACTTGTAATCTATCAAGCAAACCAAGGCACGAAAAGAAGGCGGGAACATGGGAAAATGGGGACGTGTCGACAGAGTCAAAGTTGGTTTTTTATTTCACCTGGGTTTTGTTATCGACGATTGATGTCAGCCAAGATATTTAGCCTAGATTGCCACATTGTGGCGTTTTGCGTACACAATAGAGGTGTTTAGCGATGCAATGAACTACTCGAGTAAAGGGATAATTAGATTTTAACGAAGAGTTACTCGAGTAATTAAAGGGGAAACAAGTATTAATGGATTTACTCGAGTAGGTCATTTTATTTATATTTATGCTAATCATTGTGTAGAAACGCTGTATGCAATACTAAGTCTTCAATTCAATAGCGACTCTTCCAGGTCCAGCCACTTCTGAACTAACGCCACAAGCTCTTCTCTAAAACTTGCTATTCCCAACCACGTTTCTCTGTAATTTGACAAGAAGGTTGGTAGCCAATCTGGAAGGAACCAGTGATTAAAAGTACTCGTATTGCGCATCTCCGGGAGAGCAGGAAATTCACCGATGGTTGGGAGATTCGGTCGGTTCTTCGTCTGCCAGATATTCCACTCTTCGTACGCCAGCATAATAAGTGTAGCGAGGGCCCACAGGAAGATGAATTGGAGGACCAAAAAGATATAATTGAGGGACGTTCGAATTCGTGAAGACCAGCTGGATTTTATGCTGGGCACGGCTTGCTGTGTTGTATCTGTAGGGGTTTGTGGTATACTTCGACGAGAAGAGGACAGGCGTAATGGACCAGTTGGGCCGGTGAGTGATGGTGGTGGTTCGTGGGCTTTATGGGCTTCATGAGCTTCAGGGGCATCATGCCACATGTCGTCTGATTCCTCTTCCAAGTCCGATTCATCGTCTAATCCTTCTACTTGGTCCGCCGCCGTCAAAATATTCATAAATATATCCTCCAAATACACTCCCGGATACAGTTCAAAGTGATTGCATCTACCATTTGGCCATTGCATAGCCGCAATCAAATCGTCCCACCAAGTCAATCGATGAACAATCAATCCCTCTTCCTCGCCCATCTGGTCCCATCTCGCTATGTACTCTTCCTTGCAATCGTCGGTTGGATAAACGCTACTAAAAGCAAAATCGTTCGCAACCAGGAATTCGCCTACCCACCTCGGTCCTCCAAGTAACAGGACACCAGGCTGTCCTGCAGCATCAGCAATAGTTTGCAAATATTCTGCTTTATAATGTTGAGAGAGATCTAGTCCTTGAGGGATGAGTGAAAAATCTATCACACGTAACCATTCAAATTCGCGATTGGCTGTCGCAGCCAGGTGTGTTTTGCCAATGGCAGAGAATCCTAGAATTATTTTCGCTCGTTGTACGTCGCCCTTAAATCTTGGGGGTTCTCGTTGTTTCGGTCGAAGGGCCAGAGGCGGCGGCTCGGTGGGCGAGTGAGGAGATTTCGATCCGCTAGATGGAGACATTGATCTTCTTCTAGCCATCCAGCTTACTTGATGCAGTATAATGGGTTGGTGAAAATAATGTCATACTTGGAGGACTGTGTTGATGTGACGACTCCATGTAGTCCACATGCTGGGCTGGGTGTTCTTTTGAGTAATAGTGTCCCATTGTTCCCATTCATGTCTGCCCTAGGAGTCGTGGATTTTGACGCAAACGGATGCCTCTTTCAGGATTGATCCCTTTGAAGTTTTCGTTTACTAACAAAATGATTATTCTCGAACACACCTCTATGTCTCACCCTAAAATTGTGGGTGTGGCTGGTAACATTCCGAACGCGTCGCTTATGAATTAGGGGGTTTCGATACCTCCAAGTACTTCTTGATTTAAGAACAAAAGTAAATCATGGCCAAAGTCTAATACTCGCTACTCGCCGATTTCTTTAGCTGGTCCAGACCAGCTATTTCAACAGTCTACCCACTAATATCTCGTCGATCATGAAGTTTCGTGAGACACAGTTATGGAATACTCAACCTCTCAATTTACAATGCATACATGATGCATGTAAACTTGGTAAGCAGTGATAAACGGCGAGTGAAAGTTCTCTGGCCTGCATTGCCGCCTCTAGAAGCCCTCGTAAGTATCTGCAAGTGAGATTGAAGGGTGACCTTCATATCTGCAAGTAAGCTGCAAGCATCAGCATTGGCTAATGGACCAGATCGTAGTCCAACAACTGAAGACATTTAATCTTCGAATGAACTCACAACAATGACTCTATTTTGAATCCCAAGTTTATTTGAAACATTAAGCCTATTATGGAAATATTCTCCATACATCGGTTCTTACTTGAGAATAGACAGTTTTTTCAAAGTTAAAAGCTTAGAGTCTAGATTTATATATGCATTATTGAGAATAGCGGTGAGCGTATTATGACATTCCCTCAAGAATGATTCGTGCTGTCGGAGTCCAAGTGTTCGTTCGATGTACCCTTCATTGCTTGCCAATTTGACTCGGTGCCTTGGCAGCGCATACAGACTCAAATCTAAGATTTGACATCATCTCCTTGTGTCGGGCCCGAGTAAGGCTGCAAGCTTGGTAAGCTTCTTGCTGGAGGTGATTCATCGATGATTTATAGCCTTACAGAATGTACGGATGATGTTAAAATGAGCAAATCGGAGCCCAGCATTGTGTAGAGCAGCTTGGTATTTTGTGGAGTTAAGCACGCAGCTGCATGGGCATTCAGGTATTGAGAACAATATCTTTCAACTCTTATATCTTCAAATCTGATCAAGAGGCAGAGAGGCATTCTCCAAGTGCCTAGTGCGATTGTATGACATCTAGTGTTGATGAGTACATCTATTATTCATGACTCTCAATGACCAATAGAGTTATCATTATAAGCTAAAAATCCCTCGAAAAACCACCTTTCAATTCATAATCTAGATCAATTAATACATCCACAAGTCTTCTCTCCCAGAAGTCCCTCGCCCCCATGGTCCCAAATCCCCTCATATTCCCATCCCCATAAAAAAAGGGGCTCCTCGCTTCGCACTGCTTCTCATCCTCATCATATCTTACCCTTACTATACCGCTCCGAACGGCAAACTGCCTATCCATCCCAATCCCCCCTACTCATCAATTCTTGATCCATCGCCCCTGTCACCTTCATTCACCTTCGCCACGCCACGCCACCGACAAACACGAGTCTCCCACGCATCTCACCATACACCCGGCAGACCCCAAGAAGCCCGTCAGAAACAAGAAAAATAACCCCCACCCCATGAGAATCCCATCAAATCCAAATCCCAAATCCTAAATTCCCCTCTCCATGAATTTCGAAAGGAATTATTTCTAAGAAAAGAAAAAAAAATTCTTACCCAGCACCGCCTCCCATTTTGTCAATCTCCCAAAACCAGACACACCATCCCCTTTTTTGTGCACAGCAAAGTCTCTATTTTCCCCTCATCTCGTTGGTTTCGGTCATGGGATTAGTTTAAGTTACTATCATAATGGCTGGCATTAAGACATTTTATACTGTGAGAATACGTATAATTAAGGAATGATACTACATATGTCCGTAGGTATCAACTATCACATACGAGTATACTACCAGAGGTATATTGGAATACTGGAATAAGATACACACCCGTTAAATTCCGTCGAAACCTTGGAGTGAATACTGTATCATCAGAGGAGGATGAATGTATTCAAAATATCCGTACACCACAGTATTCCTTCGCACCACCGATCGGTATACGGTGATCAAAAGATCACCATCATGTAACTGGAAGGAGACGAGTTGGAAGGCGCAGGGGGGTATGCGAATTGCAGACCGTTTGTTTTCAAGGTGCAGGTAGGAAGGAACTTGATGGATGGAGGATGAAGTTCCCAAGGGATAGGATGGTGGGGGCATGAATCGGGCTCTTGGGTGGCGCTTCGCTTCGCTTACCTGGTGGATTGGTGGCTACTGACCTGCTGGGTGGGAAACGTTTTGGGTCGTGCGGATGCGAGGCTGGTATCGGCTATTTCGGATGTCGGGTGGGGATTCTTGGGGTTGAGTTGAGCATAGTTAGAGATTGGAATGGTTTGGAAAAAACGTAAATGGATTTCCAGTGGGGTGTTTGAGGTTGGAAATTTGGTACACTGATGATTTTTATCCGTTGGTCTTGGATGGACGGTTGGTTTGTATTGTTGCTTTTTACTTACCTTTTTGGTGTGAAGTGACGAGCTGCTAGCGCAGAACTTGGAGCTTTGGGGTTGAGACATGCATAACCTCTTGCAAACGTTGTAAATGGCACCGTCGTCTTGTATATCAAAAGAGTTGTAATGAAATTCTAGCCCACTCATATCCCTATCCATCAATTCGTAAAGCCATATCGCCGTTCAAGTAGCAGGCCAGTTCGCACTGGTAATCTATAAATCTAAAAATGAAATACAACCATAACATAATGCATCGCTCATCCATCGTAGTAAATTCCAAATACTCAGTTCCCAATCTATCGACCGGCAACACTAATGATACAATGATCTACACAAAATCTCATGCAAAGTTCCAATGCAAAAACCATGCCAGTTCCAAAGGAACCTCATGGCCAGAGCCCCAAGCCGTAAAAGCTATTCCCGAGAAGATGACCACGCAAAAGACAGGTATGCGACTTTTGAATTGATAACATGTTGTACATTAAGATATCCGGATCGAGTAAAACAGACCTCGATCAGGAGCTTCGTAGAGCCTCAATGCCGCAGTGCTATATCAGCAGGCTGCAAGGATATCTATCACAAGACTCGCGCTAATATGATGAGTGCGCATCGCAAGTGTATCCGACGAGTAAGGTCTTCTCTTCGACATAATGACCCGGTGTTCTATATGCAGGACACATGTCAATCGCATGGGTATAATAGATACATCTGCAGACAGAATATCGTTCGACAAGGACGTAGCACATGATGTCGGATGTGTATGGCTTAATGGCAACCTTAACGCGGAGGCAGGGCGAGTAAAGTATTGTGAGGTCTAGAGGCAATGTTTGTCAGAAGTCTGGATATGATCGAAATGATCAAGGTATGCGGTCTGAATTTCAGATGTTGAGTTGTGTCTGATCGGCGAGTTGTATGAAAAGGGATTTTTGTCGCGTATGGGTCTCTTATATAGCCCAAGTCTTGTTTATATTGGTTGGTATAAATTTAGCAAGAGAAAGGGAGCCTTAGAAAACAACAATCCTTCAAGTCTTCGCCTCATTATTGTAGCTGAATACTAAGGCTGCCATAGCTATAATGACTACTACCATTACCGACGTGACTCTTCGATGAGATACGAGTGTTGAGCCTCCACAAGTAACTAAATTCTCTTTCAGGCTCCATTGATAAAGAACCGAGGCATGATGAGGAGCTGTAGAAGTAGTTCCAAAATAAGAGCGGCCTGAGGGGTAACAGTAATCCTATTGAAAGAACACAAAAAAGTTGACTGTTTTTCAGGGGGGTAACATGGCTTTAAGAGCTGAGTTCCTTGAAATTCATGTCAGGTACAGTAATGACATGTACAGACGTCAGATAGGTTGACTTATATGTAGCACCGCATGTAGTTGTAGTCATGTGCTTTGCAGTACCTGATTGAAGCGCGCCAGCTGCAGCCCTATCATAGGGCTATAAGGTTCTTACGGCTCACTCATCGCATCTTCGGCCCTTCTAGTGGTTCCGCTTCAGAATTTTATGATCGAGGGTATGTTCTAGAAACATAATCCGATGCCTGGGATATGCGGTCAGCAGATTGCTCCATTTACATGCTGTACTGTGGCATAGTGCCTATCATTGGGTATTTTGGTTGCTTGCGATCCTTATGCCTAGGAATGATCGTAAAGACGCAAGACAAACCTGCTTTGCCGGACCTGTTCTGCTTCGTTGAGGAATGCTGGTACTAATGACGGCTCCTGCAAGGTGGTAAGTCGCATTCGACGCCACGCTTCTCCTTCAAGCCCTTGATATCATTGTGTATACAAGCTAAAAACATGCATCAAAATAAACTGAGTACTAAGCCCTTCTTCTTAGTGCTCTCAGTCATAACTCATGAATAAATCTCACGGGTTAAGCCACCAGCGAGCGTACAGGCTCATTAAACAACACAAAAGTTGATTAGATTGATATTCTTACAACATTCGTGTTCTAATTTCGAAGCTTCATGAGTCTGTTTTGTATAGGTAAAAAAACAGTAAGATTATATGATTTGAGGAAGATCAATTGTTCATCGAAATAATTGTGATTTTTGAAAGTTGGAAATTGTTTCCTGAACCTGTGCATCATCCACTGGTGAGTATACGACTTAGTGGATCTCCGAGGTACTTCTTTTGAGGCTTAGGTTTCATGGATACTCATCCAACTCGAAGTAATACCGTAGGGATAATTTGACCAAGAATCCACAAATTTTAGAGGCTTCAAGGTGAAGGCGGTGACTCGACACTTGTATATTAAGAGGAGGTGAGTGCAACGGTGACCACTGACCAGTATTCATGCACAAGAGTCGATATAGATGTATTACGACCTTACAGTACTTCTGCGAGAACTCATGCAAATGCAGGGGTGTTGCATCAGCCTTACAATATCTATATTGAGTATGCAACCCTCAAAGTTCTTGCTCGAATCGCAATCTCTGGTCTTGTCTCGATAGTGCTATATCTGGATTGAAAGCTTTTTTGAGATAGTTCTCAGCCTTTTTCTAAGGATTTGGCATTCTATTCCCACAGCCCATGCCAGTGACAAGAAATGCATGTCATACTTTTTCAATTCCTTTGCCATTTAAGTGCCGAGCCCGGATGGAATTCGGCCGTCGACACATTATGTAAGTACACGACAGGATGACAGCTCAAATAATCCGAAGAAGTATGTAATACAGGCGTCTCCGACGGGTATGGGCATCTGGCTGGAGAGAAAACGAGGCAAGAAAGAGTAGCAGGGTAAGCTCACTTGAATCCAGCGACTTCTCTCATACTTCCAAAACATGGCTAGAGAAGTGCTATCGGTAACATCTGTTGAGTCTAAAAGGTGGAAGAGAGATGTGAAGGTTGACTGCCTGGATATCGCACAGCTCTGACATACGTGAAAGATGTTGTAGTACACCAGACAACGAACGGGGATGTCAAATAGATCATACCCTCAAGGTAAGGTTGAACTGAAGTAACAATAGCAAAGATGCGGCATCGCACGTGTATAGAGCAGTTAGCTAGGTATTGCTCAATGAGCTGTGTTGAGGACTTCCTCTGTCCACCGGTCTTGATCCAAAGTCGGTCAAGTTCGAATTATGCCAATGGGGAGGCTCATTAGTCAGCATCACGTGGTTACCACCGTAGAGTAATCTCAAGAACTTTCTTTTCACCCATTTCCAACTTCTACCTCTGCCTCGACGCATCACTATCTAGATTCATTCCTTCACTCATGGTATATCAATGGGCTCTTAGTACTGCGCGCTTGAAGCCACGCATCGTTGCTGTCTTGTAGATCTTCTGATCCATCATTCATTCCTTGACAAGGAAACTATCGGCTCTGTTGCATAGCCCTCAATTACGCTCATGAGTATCTTGGATCATTGTCACACGTTTCACTGAATCTTTGTTTTCAATAATGAGGATTCACGGTTCGATTGACAAGTCGTGTTCATTCCGCATAAGCTATGAAACAGTCACATCCAAATCAATGTACAGCCTGGCATAAGTTTAGAGGCTTCTTTTTCGTTAACTGCCTCGATATGCTGGCACTATCATACTCTAGTCAATTTGGATTTTTGTTTATTTATATGGGCTTTTTCAGTCGGATCAATAAGGTTGCAGGTCGCCGCCCCAAATAGCTCATCTTGCTTCCATGACCCCGTGCTTTTCGACCAGTGAGGGCCTGCTGTGCTATCCAGAGGAAGTACCCTGCCGAATAAGTTCATAGTATTCCGACTCCGCCCATATTTCTGGTTTGAATCAAATAGGAGGACTTTCAATGAAGTCCGCATTACTTACAATTGACCATATCTTTGACTTATTTTGATCTCTTGTTTTGCCATTCGCTCCCTTTTCATCCTCCGGCTTACTTTCTTCAAAACACAAATCCTCCAGCAGGCTACCCACTACCCGGCGCCGATATGCTCGGAGGGTTGTCCCAAATGAAAGAAGATATCAATCCAGGATATTATGCAAACCAATGGGAGTTGGAGAAGGACCTTTATGCATTAGGAAATCTTCTACCACACGATTTTCACCTCAACTTACCTCGTCCTCTGATGGGCACTTTCTCTTTCTCTACTTTAGATGATCCGTTGGTACCTGTATCATCCGATGGCTAGCAATGCCAGAGTTATACTGTCAGTAGATGTTTAGCTCTGTGTATTCTATTTTGATCATCTAATCGTGGGAAACTACTCCTCTGCAGATGGTCTCGACAAGCAAAGAAACATGTCTCGATCCAAAACAGGAAATTAGACAGCATCACCACTTGTTCGAGCAAACGATTAAAACGCCGCTTCATACCTCGAGTTTCCTAGTCAGAAAATTGGCGTGCATCAAGATAACCATGCCAATTACAACAAATTATTTTATTCATTGCCTGATTTAGCTTTTTTCGGGAGTAGCGGATTATTCACATTAGGAGGATACCTTTAAGGGCTATCGACCGACTCTCCGAAGTACACTTTCGCTAATAGAGCCTTTGTGAATGCGAAAACTGAGGCATCGAAAAGCGTCAACTTTACTTCTATAGCCCCAGGGCAAGATTTATTTGATGGTTTAGATCTACCAAAAACAGAATCAACCACTTCGATGTCCTCAGCCTTGGATGCTCGACAGAAAACCAAACCCAAAGCCGCAGCAAGATCAGTATCACTCTCAGTCTATCCCGATTCAATCTTAATGCACTCGGATGGCTACACAAGCAGTTACTTTCTCGAAGACACCATGGCTGCAATACTAGTAATGCAGGGTTTCATTGAACCTTGCCAAACGGATGACAAGACAGCAGTCGAGCAACAAAGAGTGATTTGGAAGTTTTTAGTGCAATGCAAGAAAGAAATCGAAGATGGAATACTTGATCGTAGACATCCAAGCGAATGCCGGCGGAGATTTATTCAGTGGGTATAAGGCCTTCAAGCAGAGCTCTTCTTCTCTGGATCCGTTTGGGGCATCACGATACCGAGCCAGACCACTGGCAAATTGATGGGTACCATTTTTAACGGTACCGGAAAGCACGATGCTAGCCACGTCTTTTTTTCCAGGCACTATCGGAGCTTGATGGAAAGGGACAACAATTCCAAAGTCGGAATGAAGAAGGTCCCAATATCCCAAAAAATGCTGATAACTTCACAGTAGAACTTCGTTATGATCTCTCAGATATCGCCAGTATGGCCGGTAGGTCACTTACTCGGTTATTACTCAATCCATGCTAAGGTTTCCTATAGTCCCAATCAGCTAGTATTAATTTAATAGGTTACCTAGGAAACAGTGTTCCCTCTTCAGCGGCCTCCAATGCCTCAGACACTGTTATGCCTTTGCATGGCGGTTGTGGATCTACTTTTACCTTTTTTGCTGAGATGAGGAAGGCTCAAGGTGGTGTTCGAAGTGGCACGTTAGTTCTTCACTCGCGTCGGTTATTTTCGTTAACATATCTTTACTTGCTGCTGGTGGCTGCCCACAACCAGGCCCTCAACAGGTGTATGCGGTTCAAAAGGCGCTCAGATGTTGGTTGACCTTTAATGTCATTGCTTCTGACGTTAAACTTCTACCAGACGCACAAGCAGTTTATCTTCAGAAAGGCCTCCCTCCCATTACCGAACTACGTGGCAGCAGAATATATCCAAATATTGAGGTCAACGCATCCCTTGGATCCACTTCCACATTAATGTCTGGTGGACGTTTCAACCTCCGAAGTAGCATGCATGACGGGGATGAAACATATACGCCCTTATAATTCCAATATGAAGCCGCAAATTGCCTCATGTTCCATAAAAACGAAGATATCTATGATATCTCTGGATTATGGAGGAGGGTTTAATCAGTAGTGAGAGCGGAACTAGAGCGGAGGGTGCACAAAAGGCGTTCGTCGGGGCGATCTGGAATGGATTGCAATGATCTTCGGACGCATAGAGACGGGGACTTATATCTCACAACTGTCTTATTTTGAGACTTTAATGTATGCATTTGCCTGGAGCTTGGAACAATTTGCTATGGAGGGATGAAAATGGACACGCAAACAAAAGTATGGGGAACAACACCACTCATTCAAATTGAAGGAGATCTTTTATATCAGGCCTTATCCCTTTTACAACGCCAGAGTTTATTCATGAAATTATATGAGAAGGCTGCAATTGCTTCTATTTGTAACCTTACTGACTCAATACTGTGTGTTCATCTCTACTCTACTACCAGTAGTACTTATACTTCGTAGATCTGTCAGGATCTGGACTTGCTTACCTCAGCCATGAGAGTAGAGAACATCAGAATGCTACCAAAGAAAAAGTCCATATTCCTTAACAGAAATCAACCAACAGAATGATGATCCGAACAATCCAGTAAGCAAATGTATTCTAGGAGCCAAAATCTTTTCACACTTCCAGATACATTTTATATTCAACCCAGAAGACTCTTACGGTGAAGTTCGATTAAGATATTAGGAATCATGTGACTACCAGGCCTGAGGCATGAACATCGACTCGCTAAGCATTTAGCTCCAAAAATCCATTCTGGCGTGCTGAAATTTTCGTGTTCTCTTGCAATTTGGGAACTACCTTTACCTTTTGGTACTTGCGGTCCATTGCGAAAAAGCGTCCACAGAAACTCTACCACTACCATTACCACCGCATACTATTGTCGCCAATTCCCCCTCATCCCCCCTTTAGTTCAACGATATCAATTTTAATCTCAATACTACCGTATCTTTTATTTCTTCACGATATCCATCATCGCAGAGGAATACAAATAATTCCCACTTTTTCCTCCCAATACTCAGTTTCCCCATCTGTGATCATCAACTTCTGTTTTGGGTCCATCAATCCAATATCAACTCTATCGAAAGAAGCACCGCGCCAAGTTGTTGCATCTATCAAAGGTTCATTCAACATCAACACCGAACGCGCCCATTCATTTGGTCGCGCGATAACAATCGTCTTTCCCCTCTATTGACGTGTTCACGCTTTATCAAATCATTGTTGACTTGATCAATACACCCATTACACCATACGCGCTTCAACACCTCATGCGCAAGGCTACTTTTTGATATGCGCTGAAGCTTGCCTTGACAACAAGAACCTCAACCCCAACATCACTCGATACGCATTTCGTTTCCACCCGCCGCCATGACTTCGACGGTCCAGAACGCGCCGGCTATTCAACAGCCCGGTTCCTCCATACCTAACGATACGAATCCGCAAATACAAGTTTTGCTTCAGGTAAGCTCCCCTCCCACTATTTTTGTCAACCATGCCCTCATTACATTCTGCTATTGTATATCTTGCTGACCTTTTTATTTTACATAGAGATATAAACAAATGAAAGACCAAGGCGTGTCAGAGAAAGATCCCGAATTCATGAAGGTCCACCAAACCCTCTCGGCCTTTAAGATACATCGACAGAAAGCTGTACTTGCACAGCAGCAGATGATGCAACAGCAACAACAAAATGCAAGTAGTGCCGCGGCGAATGGTTCGAACCTACCTCGACCTCCCTCTACCTCGAGCTCGGTCTCAGGCGCACAAATACCTGCTACATCCTCACTGGGCCCTTCAGCGATTCCTGCGACTGCGGCAGGCCCTTCCGCACTCAAAGCAGTTGCTGGCTCTCAAAAACCAACTGGACTCAGCTCTGGATTTTTCTCGCCAGAACAACTGAGCATGTTGAAGCATCAGATTTATGCTTTCAAATGCCTGTCGAAGAACCTGGGAATCCCTGCACAAACTCAGCAGCAACTATTCGCATCTCAAAAGAAGCTGCCTACGCTGAGCGAACAAGCACTATCAACCTCTCAACAGCCCGAGAATTCCCAGCCTACTGCTAATGGAGTCGAAGCTGCCGCCACTCAAAAAGTTGAAGGGCCCAAAATCCACGAATATACCGGATTCGAAGACCCACGTGCGGGACTTTTAAAACAAATTGGCTATGGCACACATAAGCTTCGAGGACAACGACCAATGATTCCATCCATTTTCCCAACCGGGATCAATGTTGAGGAACTTCGTCAAAGGCGAGCCGAAATTATTCACAATCGTATGACCGCGAGGCTAAATGAGTTGAGATCATTGCCTGCAAATATTGCGCATGTAGATGCACGGGATGATGATATGGTGCCAGATGACACTCTCAGGCGCAAGGCTTTGATCGAGATGAAGATGTTAGCACTGTTCGACAAACAGAAGGCATTGCGCGAGAGAGTTGGTAGACAGATGATCCAATACGACAACCTTGCAATGACAGCCAACAGAAGCATTTATCGCCGAATGAAGAAGCAATCACTCCGCGAAGCTAGAATCACCGAAAAATTGGAGAAGCAGCAACGCGACGCTCGTGAGACTCGTGAGAAGAAAAAGCACAATGATTATCTACAATCTATCCTCAACCATGCCCGTGAGGTTAACCTGGCTGGCCAGAACCAAAGACAGAAGATGGTCAAATTGGGCCGTATGATGATAACCCAACATCAAAATATCGAGAAGGAGGAACAAAAACGCATCGAGCGAACAGCAAAGCAACGTCTCGCAGCTTTGAAATCGAACGACGAGGAGGCATACCTGAAATTGTTAGACCAGGCAAAAGACACTCGTATCACCCACTTGCTCAGGCAAACAGATGGTTTCTTATCTCAACTTGCTGCATCCGTCAAGGAACAACAGCGAAAAGCAGCCGAGCGCTATGGTGATGATGGTGGTGACTTTGAGGAGGATGAGTCTGAAGATGATGATGAAGAGGAACAAGATACACGCAAGATCGACTACTATGCCGTTGCCCATCGCATCAAGGAAGAAGTTACCAAGCAACCTAGCATTCTTGTTGGTGGCACCTTGAAGGAATACCAATTGAAGGGTTTGCAATGGATGATTTCCTTGTACAACAACAATTTGAACGGTATCTTAGCAGATGAGATGGGTCTTGGTAAAACCATTCAGACCATTAGTTTGCTTACATATTTGATCGAGGCCAAAAAACAAAATGGCCCGTTCCTGGTTATCGTTCCTTTGAGTACCTTGACGAATTGGACTCTTGAGTTCGAAAAGTGGGCCCCGTCAATCGCAAAGATTGTTTACAAAGGTCCCCCAAACACAAGAAAACAACAGCAAAACCACATTCGTTACGGAAACTTCCAAGTACTTTTGACTACATACGAGTATATCATCAAGGATAGACCGATTCTGAGTAAGATTAAATGGGTGCATATGATCATCGATGAAGGTCACCGTATGAAAAACGCACAGTCAAAACTCAGTGCTACTCTCACACAGTACTATACTACTCGTTACCGTCTAATTCTTACTGGTACCCCTCTGCAGAACAACTTACCAGAGCTTTGGGCATTGCTCAATTTCGTTCTTCCAACCATCTTCAAGTCTGTGAAATCTTTCGACGAATGGTTCAATACTCCATTCGCCAACACAGGTGGTCAAGATAAGATGGAGCTTACAGAAGAAGAACAAATTCTTGTCATTAGACGTTTGCATAAAGTTTTGCGACCTTTCTTGCTTCGTCGTCTTAAGAAGGATGTTGAAAAGGACCTCCCCGACAAGACTGAGAAGGTTATCAAGTGTAAATTCTCGTCCCTGCAAGCTCGCCTCTACAAGCAAATGGTTACCCATAACAAACTAGTTGTCAGCGATGGCAAGGGAGGCAAAACTGGAGCTAAGGGTTTGAGCAACATGATTATGCAATTGCGAAAGCTTTGTAACCATCCTTTCGTGTTTGGGGAAGTTGAGGATCAAATGAATCCCCTCAACACGGTAAACGATAGTTTATGGCGCAGTTCAGGAAAATTCGAGTTACTCGATCGTATTCTGCCGAAGTATCAAGCAACTGGGCACAGAGTTTTGATGTTTTTTCAAATGACGGCTATTATGGACATCATGGGGGAATTTCTTACATACAGAGGCATCAAATTCATGAGATTGGATGGTACCACTAAATCTGATGATCGTTCTGAACTTCTCAAGAAGTTTAATGCACCGAACTCGGAATACTTCTGCTTCTTGCTGTCAACTCGCGCGGGAGGTCTAGGTCTGAACCTGCAGACTGCTGACACTGTCATCATCTACGATTCCGATTGGAATCCTCATCAAGATTTACAAGCTCAGGATCGTGCTCATCGTATCGGTCAAAAGAATGAAGTCCGTATCCTTCGACTCATTAGTTCCAATTCGGTCGAGGAGAAGATTTTGGAGAGAGCGAAGTTCAAGCTCGACATGGATGGCAAAGTCATTCAAGCTGGTAGATTTGACAACAAGTCATCTGAAACAGATCGTGATGCGATGCTTAGGGTTATGCTGGAGTCAGCTGAAGCCGCTGAGTCTTTGGAGCAGGACGACATGGACGATGAAGAGCTCAACGAGATCTTAGCTCGTTCTGACGAGGAGATTATTAAGTTCAGAGAAATGGATGAAAAGCGAAATAAGGATCTAACATACGGCAATAATCCTCAAAGCAAGCGCATCCCTCGTCTCATGGCGGAGAGTGAGCTCCCTGAAATTTACATGTCGGACGGAAATCCTATATCAGATGAGCCCGAGGCGCCACAGGGTCGTGGTGCAAGAGAGCGCACTCGCGTCAAGTACGATGATGGTCTCACAGAGGAGCAATGGACTATGGCTGTAGATGATGACGAGGATTCTCCAGAGGCGGCAGCAGCTCGTAAGGCAGCTAGAGCTGATCGCCGTGAACGAAACAAAGCAAGAAAGGCTGGTCAGTTGAATGGCCCTCTTTCACCAGCTGGTAGTCGTGATAGCTCCGAAGACCCTGAGCCGGAACCGGAACCAACACCCAAGAAGGGACGTGGCCGCAAACCAGGAGTCAAGATTGAAAAGCGCAAAGCCGACGACTTTGATGACGAGCCACCACCAAAGCGAAAGCGTGGTGGCCCTGGGCGCCCACCACGATTTCCTAATGGAGATATCTTGGCACCTAAGACTCGTATTACTCTCCAGGCTAGTCTGAAGACTGTCTTTGATCATCTTATGCATTTGAAATCTCTGCCTGAATCACCCGATTCACAAGGAGAGCGAACCACACGAGAGATCATATTCCCATTTGTTTCTTTGCCATCGAAGAAAGACTTCCCCGATTATTATTTAATTATTAAGGAACCAATTGCCATGAAGCTTATTGAAAAGAAAATCAACAAGAGAGAATACAACAGCCTTCAAGATTTCAAGAAAGATATTGACACTCTTTGCACCAATGCTAAGACCTATAATGAGGATGGCAGCTTGATCTATGTCGATGCTGTCGCAATCAGCGTAAGTTGAAGCTAAACTCCTGCATCTTACAATACTAACAAATTATAGGAGGAGTGTGAGTCTCGAATTCAAGATGAAATCAACGAGCATCCAGAACTTGGCCCTGATGGTGATGAGACTTCACGAAATGGCGGCTCAACGGCCCCTACTACGAGTGCCGGTACTCCTATACCAGTGCCAGCACCGACCACAAAGTTGAAGCTCACATTTAATAAGCAAACCAATGGCAGAAGTAGTAGTATTCAAACTGACGATGATGACGATGATGAGTAGATACTCATACATGAGGTTCATTGTGATTTACGATGGGGGGTGTAAAGGGGTTTACTGGGTTACTTTTTCTCACACGTACGATCCGTGTATGTTGTTTTTTTAGGGGCGTTAACATCACATTCAAGGGAGTCACTTCAGGGAGGAAATTATATCTGCGCATTTGACGCGAAAAGGCATGAAAGAGATTTTTCTATTCTATCGAAAGGCCCTTGCCTAGAATGTATTTTAATAGAAGCGAATGAGATGCTTGAGAAATAATCCCACAGCCGCAGTCTACTGACTTAAATCAAAAAACTGTATCAAAATTGGATGTATGATGGCTTGTGAAGTAAATTGTTGTTACAGCAAGCTTTTACCAAGATTAGCAGTCACTACCCGAAAATCTTGTTGATACTGTGGTGGTGTTGTTGAACTTAATTAGGACTAGCGTCTAACCTATCAGGTCCGAGCTTAAATTTACGGCGTTGTCCTGAATATTCGACTAAAGCCTTTCAGTTTTATTACCTGCAGTATTTCAGCATTGCATACAACAGAACAATATCAGCCCAAGCCAAGGTTGTCACTTGTTTTTACATTTTTTGTCGGCTTGTTGCACAAAATATTCAGATTTACAGATGCAGATATTCCGAATTCAATGAATACTTAAATCATTAGGTTGATCCTCGACGCGACTTTCCCAGCTCTTCGGTTGCGCCAATTGTCCAGGCTCTCCCAGATACTCAACGACGCGCAGGATAGCGAGCCAATATCATGTCTGCGAATAAGAATGGCCATATTAATGGTGGCGCAAATGGATATGATGCTGGGAACTCGAATGGAGTAATGATTAGCAAACGATTTTCCGATATTCCCTCAGCTATCGATATTCCAGTGACGGGAGAAGACGATGATCAGGCTGTCGAAATTGACCTCGAAGACCTACTAGACGACCCTACCGAATTGTGTACATTACTCGAGAATGAAGGCGCGGCTCGCACATACTGGATGACAGTTGCACTGGCATACGCGAAGCAGAAGAAGGTTGATCATGCCATTGAGATGTTGACGAAGGGTCAATCTGCTATGCGCGGTGGTAACAAGGAGAGACTCAGTATGCTCACATGCTTATGCTGGATGTATCTCTGGAAAAGTAAAGAGGCCCCTCGTCATCGGCCAGATGGCGTGGGGGATGGAGATGAATTCAAAACCAAAGAAGATTGGTTAAAGATGGCGACGTCGAATTTGAATGATGCTTCCCGGATTAATCCATCGTTTCCACCACTCTTTCTAGCTCGAGGTGTCTTGCAGCTCCTCCGAGCATCTACTCGACCTTTTCCCAAGAACAACACAGCTCCTGGCGCACTGGATCCTGAGAAGGCTGAACTTCTGCGAGGAGCCCAAAAATCATTCGAGGATGCAATCAAGGCTTCGCATGGCAGGAATATGCTGGCAGTCTTGGGTAAAGCGAGAGCTGCCTTCTCAATGGGCAAATATGCAGAGGCTTTGGAGGGATACCAAGAAGCATTGCGATCAATGCCGGACCTAGTAGACCCCGATCCAAGAATCGGAATAGGCTGTTGTTTCTGGCAATTGGGTTTCAAGGAAGATGCAAAAGCTGCTTGGGAACGATCGTTAGAAATAAATCCAGATTCGAAGGTCGCAAACATACTACTCGCTCAATTCTATCTCGATCAAAGCGCACACGTTCCAACTAATAGTCCCGAGTTCATACAGCTGTACAAGAAGGCCATGACCGAGTATACTCAGAGATCCTATAAGGCCGACAAAGATATGCCTTTAACCTGTGCTACTTTCGCTGGATACTTCTTATCGCGGAAATCGATGCCGAATGTTGAGGCTTTAGCCACAAAAGCCATTCAATACACAGACGTGAATGCGATTGCAAGTGATGGGTGGTATTTGCTTGCGAGAAAAGAACACTTCGATGACAATTACGAGAAGGCTCTTGATTACTACGGCCGGGCAGATGACGCACGTGGTGGTGTTGACAGAGGATATATGCCGGCCAAATTCGGAGCTGCGCAACTGTCTGTACTGAAAGGTGACTTCGGCGAAGCAAAGCTACGACTAGAAAAAATCATTCAACAATCCAAGAACATTGAGGCAATGATTTTACTGGGAACCTTGTATGCGGAGGAAGTATTCAATAACCAGGAAAATGGAGTCAAGGAAGACAAAACCACGGAATTCAAGAAGGCTATTGGTTACCTTGAGAATGTACGCACAGCATGGAAAGACCCTAAAAAGAATCTTGTTCCTGATGCGTCGGTTCTTCTCAACCTCGCGAGACTTTACGAAACTGAACAACCAGAGAAAAGCTTGCAATGCCTTCAGCAAGTCGAGCAAATCGAATTCGATCAAATTCCAGCTGCGGACAAACCAGAGGAGACGGAGGATGAAGTTGCATACAAAAACGCTATGCGTGAAAACCTATCCCCACAATTACTGAACAACATCGGGTGCTTTTACTATCAGTCCGAGAAACATGATCAAGCTCGCGAAATGTTCCAAGCCGCATTAAACGCTTGTGTTAAAGCTGGTGAAAAGCTTGAAGGCATGGACACTGATGCATTGGTTACTACTATCAGTTTCAACCTTGGACGAACGTATGAGGCTAGTGGTATGCCCGACGAAGCCAAGACCGTTTATGAAGGGCTACTAGGTCGCCACAGTGATTATACTGATGCTAGAACACGCTTGGCATATATCGCACTCCGTCAGGACCGACAAGAAGAAGGGCCCAAAGCTGTTTCCACTTTGTACAAAGAGTCTTCGGCTGACCTCGAGGTTCGAGCATTATATGGTTGGTATTTAGGGCGTATGCACTCTCGGAAGAGATCTAGCAATATCAATGAGGATCCGGAATATCGTCACTATAAGCATACCTTACAGCAGTATGATAAGCATGACCGATATGCTTTGATTGGCATGGGAAATATCAATCTGATGGCCGCTCGTGAGATGCGCCGGGATTCCGAGTCAGATAAGCAAGCGCGAAGCAAAACCTACACTAAGGCGGTTGAATTCTTCGACAAAGCCCTACAATTAGACCCCAAAAGCGCTTATGCTGCTCAAGGTATTGCAATCGCACTTGTCGAAGACAAGAAGGATTATAAAACTGCCCTTTCTATTTTTGTGAAAGTGCGAGACACAGTCAAGGACCCAAGTATCTTTGTCAATCTCGGTCATATTTTTGCGGAGCTACGACAGTATTCCAAGGCCATCGAACATTATGAAGCTGCTTTGACAAAAGATCGAGCTCACGATAGTCATATCTTGACTTGTTTGGGACGAACTTGGCTGTCGAAAGGAAAGGCGGAGAAGAGCCTATCGGCATTCAAGAGTGCCCTTGACTACTCGTTGAAGGTATGTTACGTTTTGAAATTTTATATTACAACGCTAATCTTCAATAGGCTCTCGAAATCACACCTGACCAAGTTCACTACAAATTTAACGTTGCATTTGTACAGCTTCAGCTAGCAACGACAATCTATAACCTACCGGAAACTCAAAGATCACTCGATGAAGTCAAAGGTGCAGCAAAGGGTCTAGAAGATGCTATTGAAGCTCTGGATGCTATTGCCCAGCATCCTAGTCCACCGTACCCGAAACACGATATTGAGCAACGAGCTAACATGGCACGAAATACCATGCGTCGTCAATTGGAACGTTCAGTGCAAGCCCAAAAGGAATACGAGGAAAAGAATGCTTCAAAGATCCAGGCAGCCAAGGAACAGAGAGAAGCTGAGCTAAGAAGAAGAGAAGAAGCGCGTGAGGCAGCTGAAAAGGCTGAACGTGAACGCAAAGCAAAGATTGCAGAAGAGAGACAGAAGATTGCCGAGAAGGACCGTGAATTGGCACAAGCTAGAGCTGCTGATGATATTGCCAGAGAAGCTGCGGAGATGACGACAGATAGTGAGACTGGTGAGAGGGTGAAGAGAAAGAAGATCCCCAAGGGAAGATCGGGTGGGAAACGTAAGAAGAAGGATGATGGTGTTACGGACGATGATGAAACGGGTGCTGAGGAGGGTGGTAGGTCACACAGGAGAAGTAGAAAAGCAAGGAGAGGCAGTGGAAGTGAAGAGGAAAAACCAAAGACTAAGAAGAGGAGATTGGCTAAGAAGGGCGCAGAAAAGAAAGAAGAGAATAAATATAAGAGTAGTGAAATTGTAGTGGAGAGCGATAGTGATGGTGATGATGGGGTTGAGGAAGCGAAGAAGGCAATGGAGGGAGAAGCTGGACAGGAAGATGTTGAAATGGAAGGGGCTACTACAAGTCAAGTCGCAGCTACGGGTGGTGATAGTGACGAAGAAGAACAAGTCGTCAAGAGTACGAGGAAGAGTAGAAGGGGTGTCATTGAAGATGATGACGATGATGAGGACGCTGAGACAGCTGCTGCTGCCGCTGATCAACAAGAAGCTTCTCCCGTCACAGCAAATGAGGATGGTGATACCCCGATGGCCGGGACAGGGGCAGATAATAATGATGATGATGATGATGATGATGACGAGTAAATGGACTCGGATTCTCAATCTGAATCGGAATCGGAATCTAATTTATGCGAGAATGATGCGAGTGGCGGCTACGATAGATAGTAAAATAAAATGATAATTCGACCAAGGCGATGCCACATCACGCATACATTTGGCTGGTTAGGAAAAGGGAAACTCACATTTCAACCTGTACATTAAATTCCAACTGTACACTTGAGGATAAAATCAAATAGATTGCATTATTCTTCACCCTCTTTATGGCTGGTACTCGGACTCTGCTGCTGGCACATTTTCATTTCAGTCCTCATTCCCCTTCCCCTTCCCCTTCCCCTTTCATTTTCCATTTTCCATTTTTCAACATACTCCGATCAATACGATTAAATCTCTCCTCCCCTCCAGCTCGAGATCATCAAGTGTTGGAGTTGGGTTAGATTCTTCGTTGTATACTCGAGTATACGGTTGTATCCTTATTCATCATCATCATCATGGGATCTCCAGATATAACATACCCGCGCTAGAGTCATTGAAGGCTTGTTTATTGGATGGTGATTTATTCGAGGGGAATCTTGATGGTGATGAGGATGATGATGATGATGGGGATGTTTCGTTTAATGATAATCATAGTTTACTCGTAGTTGGAGGGTTTACTCGCATAGTATGTATAGATCAAAGAATAAGAAATGATATTTAAAGATTATCATGTTCCCAAATTAGGAAAAAAAAAGATCTCATCTTACTGTAAATTATATTTTTAATTTTTCTTTCAAATCATCATCTTGAGAATCTTCCTAAAATCTTCTTTGAAAAAAATGTCTGCTCCTCGCTTATTCCCTCCCGCTCCCCCCTTCCTCCCCCTTTCCATCTTCTTTTCGCGCGCAACAAACGGGATATCAAAAGTATGACAGCAGAAAACGCAAAAAGAACTAAAAAAAACCTCCGATTGGAAAAATCGGGGTGATTCGATCTGTACCCTCGACGCCGCCCCCTAAAAAAAATGCATCATTTGACGCCCCTGGGTTCGATTGAGATGAAAGGAAATGAAGAGAAAATGAAATTATATCCTGGAAGCCTGGTTTCGTTGCTGTGGTCATTACTGTCTAGTGTCGCACGTATGTTTTCATGGGATGTTTGGTAGGTTGAAACGGAGGTGTGTGGAGATGTGTGGAGATGTATGGGGATGGGGACGTAAAAAGATGTTCATGCTTCCTCATAAAACCAGTACCTACACAATGTTAGCATCCAACCCATAAAAAGAAACTTTAAAGCGGAATAGGAGATACGTACTCAGCAGCATACTGCACATCAAAACTACTTTCCAAACGATCAGCACAAGTAGTCGGCGGATTACCCCCTGCAGTATTGAGCCTATAAACCTCCTGCAACCCACCGGTCGCCCCATCTCTCGCCGTCAACTTCAGCCAGGGTACCGCGCCAAACCCATGGTTATTCTGCCCTATTGACGCACAGTCCGGCGCGGGAACTGCATCGCTTTTCGCAAAGCCTCCGCTTCCTAGTTTCCAGTTTTTCGTATTGAGATCAAAGAAGGGGGTTGAGACATTGGTGAAGTAATGGTGGCCGCTGAGCATGAGATCGGCGGGGTGGAGATTTTGTGTGGAGGGGCCGAGGTTGAAATCGAATTGCAAAGCGACGTTTGGCAGGATAGAGAGAAGATCTGGGTAGGTGGATGCGATGCAAGAGGCGTTGAAGAGGGTTGCTACGGCACCGACTGCGACGGGTGCTGCTGTTGCATTGGTGCCGCAGGTGTAATTTTGGGTTCCGCGGCCGATGGCAACATGTTTTAGGGTGAGACCTGTAGAAGGTTCGGGTAAGGGTTTCGGTGCTATGGGTGGTGTTAATTTGGGGACTTCGTATGGTTAAGGGAAGCAACGAGAAGCATACATAGAATTGGTTGAGCGGCATTGTCGAGATTGCACACAGGAGCATGAGTCATTTTCCTTCCTGCTTGAACTTTATGACCTAGCATGTCGAAGTATTCGGATATGACTTGTTTTTCGGCGGGTTGCGCAGCACCGGATGAAAAGGTGAAAGTTGGAGCCGGAAGAGCTGTTGCTCCTAGAGCAAAGACGGACCAAAGAAAAGACGAAGAAACCATGATGAGCATGAATTGCGGAGAAAAAGGTCAAGAGTCAACGAGCAAGAAAGGCAAGAAGGAACTGAAGAAACCAGAGAAGATGGACCCAAAAGAAAAGAATTAAGAGACTAAAATGTTCAATCCCACACTTCAAGCAGGAGGAGGATGAATATATGGATAATCCAAAGGCCAACACCAATCTTTAATGAAATGGCGGATATATAGATTCTAGAAGTCCAATGGAAACAAGAGACCAACAGACACAGAACCTTATAAGCGCAGCAAAACTTCAAACTGTTCAGTCCATAAATAACTGGACTTCCAGATTCATACCTAACAGGCGCTCAGTAGGAGTCTTATATCAAACACTTCGGCTTGATTATCAATATTCGTCGATTCGCAATTCCGTTGATGCTAATCCTGGAAACAGCCGCTTACCATCATGCCAAGTACGAACACCATGTGTGCACCATATATATATACATATTGTACTATTCTTCTTTATTAGAGTGAAAAAAGGAAAGATGGTATGTATCCAGACTTCACTAAATTTCGTACGGCGGCAAGACAGGCCTCACAGACCAGTCGAAAGAGACGGGGGGACGGATTGGCAATGATTGGCAGTTGGTCAAGTGGATAAAAGCCTAACTAATCCTTGTGTATGGCAGAGAAATCCTAGTTTATACGCAGGGGACTTGGATGTAACGGTTGCATGAACTAGCATTGATAATTTGATAAATCCTCGATCCTTTATCAGATTTGTGAGTGATTGGCTCTCGATGATTGATGGAAGATGCAGATTTCTGAGCCGGGGGCAAATTGATGAATTAGATTGGTTAATGATACTCTTGGAGAGGTTGGTGGATATGGATAGGAGAGTGAGTAAAGCTTAACCTAAGCGATAAAAAGATCCGGTTGACTGATGCGCTTTGGTCGTTGAGTTACCTCCCTGCCTTTCCTTCCTTTGTTGCTCATATCAGAATGAATTGAAGCAAGCAATTGGAGACAATTGAGACATTGGTGAGGGGGTTACAGTTGAGTGCTGTATCCTTAGTTATCACTGCAGATATTGATCAACTTTACAGAACCGTTCAATTAGTTGCAAGACGCAAGGCCACCAGGGCGAACAGTTATTTAGATATCTATGTGATACTTCGTACTCGGGTAAGGTTAGTCTAGTGACCTACGAGAGTAGAGGTTATTTAGATAAAAAGAATATCGGGTTGAAACCCTAATTGTACGGGCTGTAGAACCTTTCTCTCTACTCTATTAGAGTAAAAGTAGATGACTGAGACATGAGAGCTCGAATTGATGGATAACGGAGAAGCCAGCATCCATCCTCTCAGGGATTTTTGGGTTAAGGTGCTGACATCGGTCAAGACCACTCTTATTCTTTCTTCCCTTACTCTAGTCTTACATGGTTAATCCATCTCACTGTACTCGAGTCCGTATTACCTGATATGCTGAGTACGCATTTTGATTGTTGCTTTATAGGGCTAATTTCCCATTCGTTTCATTCAAGCTTACTCGAGTATATGAACATCTTGTGGAGATCCCTCCCATCTTGATACTCTCGCGACCTCTCGCTAGGTGCTAACTGTACGAACAACGAATATGATAAATGCATGTACCATTGCACCACTTTCTGTAGAACAATCAAATGAAGGAATTGCCGAAATATGGGAAGAAATGGTATGATTAGACAATTAGACAATTAGACAACGAGGCCTAAACCTGCTAAAACCACAATCCGCAATGAGAGCATCTGTGCAACATATACTCGTACTCGAGTATGTTAATTGATGAAAAGTCGGCAAAGCATCATCCATCCAGGCCCAAATCCAAATCCAATCCATCATCATCTCCATACCTACGCTCGCCCACTCAATCAACCCGTCCATCCCCAGATCCGATCCCGATAGCCGCGAGATCTAAATCGAAACTACGGGTACTCGAGTATATCAAAATCCATACCAAGATCTACCGACATCAAAGTTGCCCCATAACTTGACCCACGCACCATATCATCTAGATCTATTCTCCGTCTAGCCATTCATCTCTCCTCCAAGAAGATGCAAAATCCAAGTCTAAACCCCAAGTAACTGTTGGTCGACTAGCATAACACGACGGCGTACACATATGATCCCTATCACGAAGACGAACCATGCAATTTATTTTTAGGACCCAGCCCGAACCATCCAATCCAATCCAAGCCCTTCAGATTGCCCACACTGATCGGCGCCTATACGCCTGACCATCTACTAGTATTTTTCCGGGTCATCCCCCACGCACGCAAGAATAAAAAAGAGACCCGCTCCAAAACCCCGAGATCTATATTTAATCCACCCCACCGCTAGCTACCAAAGTAGCCAAGTAAACAGCAAGTGGTACCGGCGGTAAGAATATTGAATGACAATTATCTATCATCGACTAAGGGATCCAATCATCGTTTTCAAAAATTTGGAGATGTTCCAATAGGCAAAGCTGAAGGAGGAAAGTCAGGAGCGTTGAAGATCATCATGCCCGTCTGTGATTCAGATTGCTGCAATAATCTACTCTACACATTTAACTATCTGATTTGTTGCGTAGACCACCAAACTAGGTAGACGACTGGGTAGACTACCACAGGGTATGATTAGATGACACATGGTTCCACATTTAGGGGTTAGCTGCCGGTATTAGTTTCTCGGAAGGTACCTGGTATTCTGTAGCAGGCCAGGCCAGGCCAGGTAGAGCAAGTTAAAAAGCTCCAAGATAACTAATGGTAGGCCGCGGCTTTTACCAGAAACAGTCATCTCATAATTACCTACCAATTCATTCAGATGGAAGAATGGCAGATCAGGATGATGATGAATCCTGAAACCAAACATGGACCAGAAGAAATTGGCAAATAGTCTGCCTCTATTGTCACATGATAGTACTACATACTCCCTCCTGCATGCATTTATCGAGTCACATTAAGACACCCTCCCATTGAAACTCTCCTGATGCCAATCACCATGCGCATTATCCGTCCCAGAATCAACCACTTTTTTAGCACCAGCAGCTGCTGCAAGAGCTGCTTGGCCTAGATGACTCCCATGTTGATCGACATCAACACTACCTAGCCAATATAATGAAAAAAAGACCATCAAATGAAGGGCCACGCAATAACCTGCGAAGAGGTTTCGGCTGGTCCTGGTTGCTAATATCATTCTTGTAATTGAGAATACTATTCTTTCAGGTAAACTCATACGTTTATATGCGCGAGCTGATTCTCGACCACGGAATGCTGCAAAGGGCGAAATATTGGATTCATATGCTGAACGATATCGATTCAAGGCAAGACCAGAAGAGGTGGATGAAGAAATCTGGACTGTGGATGGGTTGGGATTAGTAGCATAAGAGGATGCCGATGAAGCTGTTGGGCCTGCTCGATTGTATGTTGACACATATCTTGTCTTTTCATATAGATTCAGATTATCCTTTTGCAAAGCAGAGATTTCTTGCCTTAACGAAGATACCGTTCGATGACATTCCGAAAGCTCATTCTCCAACTCCGAATTGCGTTTCTTGAATCGATCACGCTGAGCTGTGATCATGGGGAGAATACCCGAACCTCCCCCAACGGGTTCGCCTGATCTAAGAATGTCCACAGGTGTGCTGCCCATTGGTGTTCTGGGATCAAATCCAGATATAATTGATGATGTGGGAGATATTCTGCGGTTCCTCGAGGCAAATTGACCGATTGCTGATGGAGGGTAACGGTTTGAATACGTCCCGGCGACAGAAGGGGCAGAAGGGTAAGCGCTCACCCCGTTTTGCACATTTGCTAGATCGTTCTCCAATGTGGTGACCAAAGCTTGCGCCCTCTCTAACTCGGCGTCGGTCGTGGAAAGAGTTTCTTGCATTGTTTGCAAGCGACTCTGTAGATCTTGATGAGAAACTCTCAGTATTGTGAGTTCGTCACTCAATTTTTTGTTCCTGGCAAGAAGTAGCTGCTCTAAAGTCTGTCCTTTTGATTTTCCGGACGAACCATTTCCTGTCGGTTCTTGAGGGTTGAAACTTGGCCCAATATCTTGAGTCTCATCATCATCCCCCATAGAAAACTCGATACTCTTCAAAACCTCCAGTTCCTGCTTCACGTCTTCATAATCACTCCATTTTAAGACTTTAGTCTTCAGTGAATCACGTTCTTCTTTGAGCATTCCAATTTCTCTCTCCAAACTTCGGAGCTTGGTGTCAAGATCTCGCTTCTTCGCATCCCTTTCTACTCTAGCTGCGTCTAACTTCCTCAATAATGATGAATTTTCTGATCTTAAGCGCATGTAGGCGGGTTCATCTTCCAAAGCCAATGCTGGCTGGCTTGGAACTTGGGAAGCCGATTGAGCTAATTCTATCCGTAGTTGCTCATTTCGAGCTTCGACTTCTGCTAAACGAACGCTCGTACGTTCCAAATCAGACGTGACCATCTCCAATTCTGCACTCGTAACATGTCCGCGACTTCCATCCTCATCTGCGTTCTCGGATTGACCTAGGCGCTGGTTGACCTCGTAGCTCGCCTTTATTTCATTCAATAAACGGTCCTGATTTTCCAACTTTTCTTCTAACGATTTCTCCTTTGCTTCCCAATTGTCCTTTTTCTCTTCCAAGACGGCAGCCCAAGAAGTCTCGACATCTTTGACTTTAGTTTCTAAACCTTCCTCCAGATTTTTGCGCGTAGTTCTTTCCGTTTCTAATCTGGATTCCGTATCCTCCAACTGGGCAGTCAGTTTACTAACGCTTTTCTGAAGATGTTCATTCTCTTGTGTGATCTTGGGGAGTGTATCCTCGGATAGCAGTAAGGAATCGACGGATGCTTCCAACAAAGGATACGGATCTGGTGCCTCGGATAAAGATGAGTATACTTTTAGAAAGGCTGAGTTCGTAGACTTGGAGTGGTTTGTGAGGAGATCTATGAAGGTCTGATATGCTGGAATAGATATTTGCGTCAGCAAGGCAATGCATTGCGCACATCAAGAAATGCCAACCTTTCAGTAATCCTTTAATTTCAGATAGCTTATTTGAGTCATCCAACTTTCGGAAATCTTTGGTCTTCTGTGCCAGTTCCTTGCGCTGCACGGTCGAGTCCCTTTGATAATGAACGATTTCTGAAGCGGTGTTGTCAAGGGACGGTATCATGGAGGTCAGGTCGATAGCTGTGGATAATTAGCACGAGTATTGAAGTCCAATAGAACATCAGGGACTCACTCCTCCACGCCGAGATTGCTTTTTGAAACTTGTTGTCTCCATCATGCCCTGGAGCTACATGATCTGCGGGCGGAGATGGAGGGCTTGATTCTGCGAAGTCAGTCATCGCAATGTCGACATGCAAGAAGTTACAATCATTTGCTGGAAGTAAAATCGGTCCAAGAGCAAAGCATCAATTAGCTATAATGTCTAATGAGTAGAAAGAATGAACGATTCCAAACATCAATAGAGGACTCGTAAATACAAAGTACAACGAAAGGTGTTCGTTCATGCTTATTGGATGACCCGAGCTTCAGTTCAGGGTCCGGTGGTCTGGTGAGTGCATCCTTAGCGAATCCCTGTAACCACAGCCTTCTCGCGCTTCCCACAGACAGGACAGGACAGGACAGGTACGAGAGCCTATCATCCAATGCGCCGCAAAAGCTCAACGGCCATGAGTGATTCCCTTTGCATTGGCCATGATAATTACAAGTTAATGGTAAGCCCTTCATAATGGCTTCAAATGATCCGGAGGATATATCGAATTCGCGGAAAAGAAAACGAAGAGTTCCGGAAAATGGTCCTTACGTTCTACGCAGCCTCATAGAGGATCTGCCCTTGTCTGCAGATGGAGACAGGACCGATATTGAGATCAATTGTGTGGAATTTCTAGGTGAGTCGTTTCTTTCCTTACGTTCCGGTCGTCTTTCTCATTTCTGATGGTGTACTTCCAGATCAAAACCTATATATTGGGACATCAGCCTCTGAAATCCTTCATTTCGTACAGATCCCCCCAGATCCTGCCGATATCTCAGGAAAGCCCTCCTACATTCTAGCCTCGAGACTACCTCCTGCCTATCATGAGCCATCCACTCGAGACAGACCTGGCGTTCAGCAGATTCTCCTGCTTCCCAAAGTCAATAAAGCTTGCATATTGTGCAACTGGACAGTCACCTTCTATTCCTTGCCAGAGTTAAGCCCAGTATTTGGGACAACTCAAATTCGGCCTTGCAATTGGATTGGCGGTACGGACTTGAATACAGATTTAATAAGTCCTGATCAAGATGGCAAAGGAGTTACAGTGCTTGTTTCCCTGAACAAGAAGATGAGAGTTGTAAGGATTGGGGAAGATCCTAGAGCCGTGAGAGTACGTTTAGTCGAGGACATGCATAAGTGCTGGACTGATGTATCAATAGACAATAGATTTTGCAGGAAGCACTATATCTATCCGCCGTGATTCATTTGCTTGTGTCGCAGATTCTAGGTCTTACGCTTTACTTGATGTCGATCGTCAATTGAAAATACCCCTCTTTCCTATATCGACTACAGACGATTCCCAGTCTGATAGCGTGGGTGGGCAGGTTGAGGATATATCTGGTGGCGGTGGTGGACTTTCACGAAACTCATCATTGACCCATACGAATCCATCGGGTGACAGAGGTCATGGAAGAAGTACAAGTCTCAATGCCTTCATAGCCGGTCCGCAACGAGACAGTCTACGAGCTGCAAGCGGAGATCGTTCTGGACGAGGTACTCCTGACCGCTTGTTTCGAGATGCCTCACCTGGAGCTCCGGCCAGTTCTACAGAGCCTGCGCAGCGTGATCACAGTCCGGAAAAGTCCTTGCCTCCTCCACCAGCTGATTCTTCGGCCGCCGGCACTCAAGCTCCTACATCTTCTACACTACCTGTATACTTGAAGCCTCACATAGTTTCGCCTTCCCCACTGGAGTTTCTTCTGGTGACAGGCACTGGTACACGTGATCATGGAGTTGGCATGTTCGTGAATCTTGAGGGTGACGTTACTAGATCAACATTAGATTTTGCTAGATATCCAGAAGAAATTATTGTTGATGGTCGTGGCATTGATGTCGATCCCGTACCTAATACAATGGAAGAGGAGGAGGAAGGATATGTGCTTGCTTCCATGGCGTTAGAAGAGGGTGATATTCTGCGGCATGGTATAGAAATTCAACGGTGGGACCTAGATCCTGGGGAAGATGCAATACAGAAGTTCTGGTTGGAAGCTCCACAATCAGATGAAGTGAGCGATAACAAAGGAGAAGGTAAGATTGGCTTAAGAACAGTCATTCAGCCTGGGGATGTTTATTTTGACGATGTGGTCGACAAACTCCGGCTAAAGCGCTTTCAACCTTCGGCGTTTAAATCTTTGAATACATCCACACTTTCATTGCGAAGTGTAGAATCGCAAACTGCAATATCGCTGAAAAGAGTCTCAGACGAAAGGGAACTGTTCGAAGAGTCACCGCCAGGCTGGGAAGCTCGTCGCAACGACGAGGAGCAACAATTTGCGCAAAGACTAGGAAAATCAAAATCACGTGTTGTTACTTGGTCTGGAAAGAAGGTATGGTGGGCGGTTCGAAATCCACTTGCCCTACGCCTTGATGCTGAACTTGGCATGGATACTGAGGATGAAGGAGTGCCAGCTCCCGACAGAAAGAAGGCCATCCAACTGATGAATTCCCTACGTGGCCGTGAAGCCAAAACCGAGACTGAATTTGTTAGCTTGGGCTATATCCGACAAAAGATTGGGTTGCTCATTTTCATAAGCCTACTAACTGCACCAGCTGGTCAAGCCACGGAGGATGAATACGGAGCTGCGGAAGAGGCTCTTTTGGAGGGAGGCCTTGACCCCAGAGTTATTCTTGCAATTGTTCCCATTTTACGAAGCGAGATCATTGAAGGAAAGACAGGGATATGGATTCATGGTGGTGTAAAGGATGCTGCAGACCACCTCATAACTGTGACAAATGGAATTTGGGATATTCAAACCTCAAAGACAGATAGCGTAATTTCTGAGCAGGTTCTTCGTTTTCTGAGAAGATTTCTGCTCTCATGGCGTCGAAGGAAAGGATTCGGTAGCATTTCAAACGAGACTGAGGTCTTCAAAAGCGTTGATGCTGCCCTCCTAATTGTATTACTACAGTTGGACATGTCATCTCCCCGTGGACCTGCAAGAGCCAAATCCACACGTGCAGAACTGAACAGCCTAGTGGACCACGGTGTTGATTGCTTCGAACGAGCAATCTCACTTCTTCAGTCTTACAATCGCCTTTATGTTCTCAGTCGCCTATACCAAAGTAGAAAGATGACCGAAGAAGTATTAAGCACTTGGAAAAGGATTATTGAGAGAGATGAAGAAGATGCAGGGGGTGAGCTCCTAGATGGCGAAAATGAAGTACGAAAGTACCTGATCAATGTTCGAAGCCCTGCTCTTGTACGGGAATATGGCGTCTGGCTGGCGTCAAGAAATCCAAAACTTGGGGTTCAAGTCTTTGCCGACGGGCAAAGTCGAGTCAAGTTTGAACCCGCTGAAGCTCTCAAGATATTACGAGAGGGAGCGCCCGGGGCCGTGAAAGATTTCCTCGAGTATTTGGTTTTTTCAAAACATCATTCCGAGTATATAAACGAACTCATTGCATACTACCTGGACATCGTCACGACCAAACTGGAAGAATCACCCGAAGCTCGAGCAACCCTAATCCAAACCTACGAATCGTACCGCGCCCTGCAGCCCCCCAAGCCAACATATCGTCAGTTCATCACTGAAAACACCCTCGACGAAGAATGGTGGCACAGTCGTCTCCGACTCCTCCAGCTCCTAGGCGGGAGCCAAGGTTCCGCCTCCCAATACGACGTCGCCGCCATCCTCGCACGCATCGCGCCTTACACCCAAGAACTAGTTCCCGAAGTCATCATCCTCGATGGTCGACAATCCCAGCACGAAGAAGCACTCCGTCTCCTCACACACGGGCTCGGCGACTACGACACCGCGATAAACTACTGTCTCCTCGGCGGCTCGAGCATCTACCATCCGATATCCGGGACGCTATCCCCCGCAACCCTTCCTACGCGCTCCGAGCAAGCCGCGCTCTTTCACTCCCTCCTGACGGAATTCTTGAAGATAGACGATGTGAGCAATCGTGTAGAGCAAACTAGTTCGCTACTAGAACGTTTTGGGGGTTGGCTCGATGTGGGAGATGTGCTGGGTATGATACCCGATACGTGGAGTGTGGAGTTGGTGAGTCCGTTTTTGGTGAGTGCGTTGAGGAGGATTGTTAGGGAGAGGAGTGAGACGATGGTTGTGAAGGCGTTAAGTGGGGCGGATAATTTGAAGGCGAGTGCCATGTTGGTTGATAGGGTTAGAGAGATTGGTCCGAAGATTGAGGTAGAGGGGGAAGGGGCAGGGTAGGCTGAATGTGAATACGGGGATATGGTTAGTATGCGCTTAGTGGAGGTACAATGTATCATGGAGATACTATTATTAGTTCGTAGTTAGGCATTACCTGGTACCAGTTACATTGAAGACTGTCTCATACTTTCATTATTTGCGAAAAAGAATTTGTAGTGACATCAATGTCTTCGGCCTAAGCTAATATTAATCGCTTTCACCTGGTCATTAAAATCTTGGATGCTGAGTGTTCAATTTGTACACAGTGTATCGCCCTAAAAAAGATAGGAGAACTTCGCTAAAGAAGAGCTCGGTACGGCAGCGCATCCACGACCATCTTGATCAAAATCCCAACCAATAACTATCAAACAACCAGAGGCTGATCAAGAGGTGCTTCACGCTGTATCTCGGCATTTGGCCCTGGATTCTCATTGCTTGCTTCTCCTCCAACAGCTGTTTCAAGCTGCTGTTCACCAGAATTTGACCCATTGACAGTCTCTTCTCCATTTGCTGCTGCACCAGTTTCCGCGTTCTCCGCTTCAACACGACGTCTTTCCGCCTCGGCCGCCGCCTCGGCTTCCCTCGCAGCGTTATTTCGAGCAGTGATATGTCTCTCTCCAACACCTGGGATAAGACTCGCCACAAATAGAAGTGCAGCATGTTCTGCCCGGCGAAGTTGTGTGATGAGCCAACCTGGTTGAGCCTGTCTTTGTCGCTGTAGCTCGAGGAGCCTTGCGGCGACTTGAGTCTGGTCAAGTTGGCCATTGGGTAGTCGAGGTTGAGTACCCGCTCCCGCTGCTCCGTTCTGAGGTACAACTGCAGCATTTGCTGCAGGTACAAGAGCCGCATCCGGTCCAGCCAGGGGAATCAAGTTTTCTAGATGTCTTCTGACTGGCCCCCAAAGCTGCTCAGCAACCCCATTGAAGACTCCAGTCAGGACTCCTGTATTGATTAGAAAGACAACTACAGCAAGTCCACTCATCATGAAGAATCTTGACCAACTACTATTACCAGAAGTGAAGAACCACACAAAACCCACTAGCCTAACGATCAACCAAAGCACGTTAAATAACTGGAGTGCGATAGGCACCGCTGGTCTTTGGGCACGATTATGGATAGGTGCAAATTCTACAGGAGCTGCTTCATTCTCTCGCGGTCGGTTTCCATGTGCTACTCTGGCCCTTTGGGCATTTCTATTGCGATATTCAGGTAAGCCAAGTAGATCTCGACCACCAAGAGCGACGTTCTGGCGTGCTCTTGAAGCACGTGGAGTATAGAAAGTCTCTGAATTGTTTATCAGAAGGGCACGTGGGCCTGAGGGTGACGTGAGTATATAGACCATGGGTTCCACAGAAGGGGACGATGTGGTTCTAGTGGAGGTTATTGGGGCTGTGGTCAAGTTTGGCACAGATGCACTCGCGACTGGGTTGAGAGGCATGGTGGGCAGAGGGGTGCTAGGAGCAGATGTGGTCGCGAGTGCAGGAGTAGAAGATGGAGTAGTTTGAGTTTCGGGTTGCGCTGATGGAGGAGTTGATGAAGGTCCTGGCACCCGAGGTGCTTGGGGAACCCGTAATCTGTCTACATTACGAAAAAGGTTCTGTAAATCTAAAGCGGGATTTCCTGAAGTTGCCGGAACGGGCGGAGAGTGCTGCCCCTGATGATGTCCCTCAAGTGCGGGTGATCGAAACGCAGGGACTGTGGTTGTAGTTTCGTTCACCGTCACTTGCCACCTCTCTCCATTTGGGCCGACACCTTGGCGCGTGTAAGTAGTGCTATGGTCAGGAGTCCTGAATTGGGGTGTTGATCTACCAGGATACATTTCATCCAGAGGTGAGAACATGTTTGACTGTCCCCGGGCATCCTGAACTCCATGACGTCCTGTTGCGGCTCTCCTTTGTTGATGTTGCGCAATGAGTTGCTGAATTGAGGTAGGATTCGAGTTTGGTGGCACAAAAGGACTTCGAGTGACAGTAGGGGGTGGAGGTATGTTCATGAGACGTCCAATCTGAGATTGATAAGCCCGAGTGCCTGCTTCGAGTTCTTGCTGTAGCCGTTCCGTCTCCCTTTGTAATTGTAACAACCTTTCCGTTGTTGTATGATGTGTATGTGCAGCGTTGTGGGCATCATATTGCTGTTGTAGATTTTGTGCCCCACGAAACTGAGGTTGAGGGGTCAAAGCCCGCGGAGGGGGTATATTCGAGGGAGCGCTTTGTGTGGGAGGATTTGTAGTGCCCGTTGGGATCGCTTCAGGAGGAGGTCGGAGAACAAGATGGAGGGTTTGAGTATCCAGAGTTGACAGCTAAGATATAGAGTCAGCAAGCGCCATTTCTTATGTGTGCAATCATGTTCTCACGCTCTCTTGACCAAAGACTTCTAACATGGTTTGCGACCCCCTCTCCAACATTCGACCACGATGAATCAGTCGCTGAGCTGAGTCGCTTGGCTTTGATTCCACAACATCTCTAATCTTTGCTTTTAATTCTTCCACCGTAGTGGTCGCCAACAGCTGGGGGAAAGTCAACGGGCTCGCGACCTCTAACGAAGGAGAGACGATTGAAAGAGTGAAAGTTGGTAATTCGACCTCCTTCTCATCTTCGGTAGGCGCATCAATACCAGCCTCATTCTCTGGAGATTGAGACATGATGAATGTTTGTTTCTGTAAGCTCGAAAACGGTCCTTGATGTTGGCACACGGATTGGCCTACTGAGTAAGTATCTGGCGCGAAGGTCAGTTCAGTGGAGTAGAGTACTAGCTAGGTATCTCGGTTTAAGACGTGGTTTCTTTCATAGTAGTAATCATAAGGAATCATAAGTTTTCTTTATCGATCGATCGTAGACAAATAGGTGAAGACATATAGCAAGTAAGAGGATTGGCTGGTTGTAAAAAGACAGCAGCCGTTTTGGTGATAAAGTTTGAAATGATTCCACGTTACCTTTAAAAGTGTGAAGTACTCGCAGCTGCTGGTAAGTTGAGGAAGGGTAAGGGTATTGATTATTACGACGATCGAAAGCGCTATCTGGTCGCAAGCTTATCCACCTGCGGGTCCGGGTTCTTGAACCCCGTGACCTTACCGAAAGTCCCGAGATTGCAAGAGTGAGTAGTCGAGCACGTTTACTCTACTGTAGTGGACGAATACCGTTACTGTACTGGACGAATACCGAGTACATCTACTTGTAGATGCAGTTTATTCAGGTTTGACTGCATGTTTTAGCTCATGTTTTATAGGTGCGTTATCACTTATTGGGTGTCGATAACTCAGAACTATCTTCTATGCCTTCTCCATTCTCACTGCCAGAGTGGCCATCTCCCATATCTAAAATATCGAACTGGTTCTCGATCCCCAGGCCCAATCTTCTAAAGTCAACTCCTCCATTCCCCCCATCAACACTACTGTAACCACTGTCACGTCTTCTACCCTTGCTGTCTGGCTCGCCACGTCCTAGAAGCTCACCGATTTTCCACTGCGGATGATTAGCAGATATTCACAATCGCCAAAGCAATCAACAAGAAGAATAAAACACTTACGGCAATCCTCTCAGCACCCATTCTCGCTCCTTCAAGATTTGGTGAGGCAGGACCCATCCTCAAACTTGCCAATCTTCCTGTAACAAAGAATGGGACCTCATCACTCCAACTCAAATCATGAGTTAAGCATGGGAATCCTCCAACAGTCTCAATACCATACCTCTCAATCAGCGGCTGTACTGCTTCAATCTTCTCAAAGTTGATATCGAAACCTGTTGCATAGATTACATGATCAAATGAAGGTAGATCCAACAACTCAGGAGAAGTCTCCACTTTCCACAATTGTGAGATAGAATCCCAGGAAGCAGAAGTAATATTCGTATGCTCATGAAGCGAAACCCTACCTTTCGAGATAAGGGTCTTCAGAATATGATGATACTCCATGTTGACACTTCCGCCATTTCTGGCTTCCTTGTACATTTCCAGTCTTTCCTCATCAGAATCCGCGGTCCAATAGCGGGCAAGAAAGTGATTCTTGAATTTTGCGACCCATCCAAGCTCCATATCGAAGTCTTTCACTTTGAGAGGTCCTCGCATTACCTGGTATACTTTTGTAACGCCACGTTTGAGAGCTGCATCGGCAATTTGGGCACTGGTAAGACCGCCACCTACAACGAGTAGGTGCGTTTGTTTTTTGCGCAAGATTTTCTGGACCATATTTGGAGGAAGGAGTTTATCATTCGAGCTGAGATAGGAGGGAATAAGGGCGTGGGTTATGCTTCCTGACTGGGAGAAGGGGCAATCGGATGGTAATGCTGGATTCAAAGCAGCACCTGCAGCAAGAACAACAATGCGTGCTCGCTTTGTTCCAGTGGATGTTTGAAGCGTAAAAGTACCCGGGCAATCTGAACATTCACCCGGTTTGTAGTCGATAGAATTAACTTCGGATTTCTCCACGATGTTGGACATATTATAACGATTGGCGATGTCCTCGCAAAAGCTCTTGAATAGAGCGGTGCTCGGTCTGAAGTAATCCAGTCGATCTCGCTCATCGAGAAATGTGGTCGCCTGCTTGCCTTTACCACTGTTCCAGTAAGTGTTATGATTATTGGTACATTCTTGTAATTGGAAGACATCAGGAGTACATACCTTTTCTTCATCTTCTGCTTTCTTTGATGCTTACTCAATTCCTTTCCAATCACCCCATGAATCTCCTTGAGTTCATTCTCTCTCTCTTCCTTCCACGCATATCCTCTCAGCCCATCTCTATCTCTAGGATCGGGGTGAAAGAACATGGGACTCCTCAAGTACTTGATCTCCAATTTCTTGAACCTCTCGTTCCAAGCACTCATCCACTCGCCACCATGTGCATCCAGCACAGCAATATCAAGACCACTGCAGCAAGACGCACCTTGTACCAGCCGGTCGCTTGCAGTATGAGAACGTCGACTTGTCTTAAAAGGTTTGGAAGTTTGACGTGCTGAAGACGCTTTCATCCAGTGATAACGCTGGTGTTCGGAATCGGTAAAAAGTGACGATGGAGTGCTTTCACAAAGACGAGCAGCGACAGCAAGACCGCAAGGGCCTCCGCCGATGATGAGCACATCATGAATATGGGTATCTTCCATGGCTAAGCTGTCTATGAGTTTTTGGTTGGAAATATCTTGTTGCTTGTGATACAAAATGTGAAGAATGCTAAGTGTACATACACATACCAGAAATGGGTACCTTGATGGACAGACAACCTTGATGGGCAACCTTGATGGGCAACCTTGATGGGCTGAGGACCCTTATTATTCTAAGCCACGTTTGACCCCAACCCATCGGATACTCTTAAATGAGAATGGCCTGGCATGTGATTGGTTACTCAAACTATTCTGAGGGGACGGGGGCTATCCTACTTCCATATCCAGAATCACGCATCATCGACCCATCCCAATTGTTCACCCACCTTTACTCGTTGGCCCTTTTCAATGGCCCAGTTCCACCCCCCTTTTCTCCTCTGTCCCATCCACCCTTCATCGAGACTTGGTCTTTGTCCTTTCGGTGCCTCGAACACAAGTACCACAGTACTTCCCAATTGAAATCCTCCCATCTCTTCACCTCTTCTCAGGGCATGGCCGTGGAGAATGGGACTCGCAGCCTCGTAGGTAGCTTCAGCAAACCCACTATACGATTCCCCGCGTTTCGCAGCTTCATCGGCAGCCCTGTCAGCGGCGGTATCCGTTGTCAAAGAATTGGTTCGTAATTCCCGATCAAAATTGATCTTGATAGAGCCCACGTTTGTGGCACCGACAGGAATGAAGGAGAAAAAGCCCCACCTCCACCTGCCAAGGAGTACAACTCGCTCGTTCAGCGTGAACAGACCCGGTAATGTTCGTTGAAGATAAGGCGATACCGAATATAATTCTCCTGCAAAATGACGTCGCCTCTCAGCGACCCAAGCAGTTGGAGAATGGAAGCGATGGTAGTCACCAGGCGCCAAATATACAACTACGTAATACAAAGCGGTCTTGTTCTCTGTAGTAACTCGAGAATACCACGGCTTTTCGCCAAGAGCAAGGTCAGCACGGACTTCGGCTTCAGAAGCTGCCTTTGGCGTGGTAGAGGCATCACTTGTCTTCTTTCCGGGTTGCTTTTGGGGCGGCCCAGAGAGTAAGTTCGGAAGAGTATATGAGATGCCGTTGACAGTTGCGAACTTTTCGTCTTGCTTGATGATCTCTTCATCCCCATCGCTATACCTCGCCTTACTTTGTTTAGGGGTAGTATCTTGTGGAGGGGTGAATATGTTGGAAGGATCTGCAGGGTTCGGAGTGGTAGCTGGTTTGCTGGTACCAAGAAGGGCATCCAGACTATAGGTCATTCCTTTGACTTGTTCTACCTCGCCACTTTCAATTGCACCAAACTGAAGAACCCGGCCATCGGCCGGAGAAAGCAATGCATTCTGATTTGGATGAAGTGGGCGAGCTCCTGGCTTCAAGGTACGATAGAAGAATGAAGCTAGATTTGGGTATACGTGAAGATCAGGTTCTGATACTTCAGAAAGGCTGGAAGAAACCTCGTTAGAAAGTGGCTATTTTTTTAGATTGGGAAGTGCACATACTTGACGCCGAAAATAAAAGAATATAATTTGAATCCCGGTACACGTAGATAGTAAGGTATTTCTAATTCATTAAATTTGCCCCATATTCTTGACATAGCTTTCAGCGGAAGAGTCGACATTACTTGAACCTGCCTACAATCACGTCAGCTAAACACTTAAGACATCGGACAACACATACCATGGTCCTGAGGGCCTTACCCTTTCCCTCTTTTTTGGTCGTCCTTGATATTCTCCATCGTTTCCATAGACCCCAGATTCTACACTTCTGACAATTCTATCATTCTCTTCTCGCCTCCTTGCTTTCTCCCGCTCATTCACTCGATATATCTGGCCAAGTCCTACGAACGCTATACCCAAGCCCACAGGTATATGATACCATGTTATTTTCGTATCCTTCCAGGCCCTCCGTAATCTCGTGTTAAACGACTCCTTATACTCGTTGTTCTGGCGATAAAATCTCGCAGATGATGAGAAATTCCGAGGTCTATGACATCTGCATATACATTGCGATTGCTCCAAAATTGACGAAGTTCGCAGAGTCAAGGGACTTTTCTGTAGCAATTGAGAAGGTTTCATATGCGCCGATACGATTCGATACGCCATTAGGGAGGAGAGAAAAGATATTTCACTCGATTGTGGTCAAGAACGGACTGTTCATGATTATCCATGCATTCAAATTCAAGTCAAGCAATGACGAAACCCATTCATTTATTTTGCCGCCACTATTTTTCACCGCTTCGCAATGGCCTCGCCCTCTTGCAATTGAGAGAACATGAATGTCACGCAGACAATACCCAGCCAGATATCTGGATATATCATTGCCAAATTCGGCTTCGCCACATCAGAAGCAGTGTAGCTAGCATTGTATATATTTGATGGGGTGAATTGTGAATATTATGGCAGTGAAGTGTTACTGTATGGCCAATTCATCCGCCCCTCCAGTTAACAAATACACCCCGCCAAGCCAGTTAAACGTCAACTCTTTCCTTACCACAGACAACAATTATATCTCCCAATACCCGAATAATATCAATAAAATATGGCGAGCTTAAGCACAGCGCTCATGGACGCCTCACAGCCGCCTGTTCAAATTTCATTTCCTCTTCCAAAGGCCCCAGAAACCAACATTCATCTACATCTGACCGTCAACAAAGTCTCATTATTGTTGTTCCTCACGACAGCATTAAATGGCGATACTTCTACAACACCACCTTTGGGCTCATTCGTCTATGCACTTCCCAATGTAAGGGCTCTATTCTTCCCCCTTCCGTATTTCCATATTAACATGCCTTTAGATAATGAACGCTGGTCAGCCACTTTCTACACCCTTGTGTGTCTACGAGTCCTCAGTCGAGTTCACGGCCCGCCTTGCAAAATTGTTGGCGCGCAAAACAGGAAAGCCTGTCTATGTTGGCAACTCTATAAGCTTCGCAAGTGCAGGAATGGGTGGGACTGTGGAGGAGGAGATGGAAGGGTTCAAGAAGGTGGTGGAAATAGTCATGGAACAAGTGCGAAAGACTGAAAGTGAAGCTGTAAATGGTACCAATGGTACCTAAAATTGAAGCCGACAATGCTTTCAATATTCCATCACATGGAGACGAAGCACCGATTACTACACATATCATTCTAGCTTGTACGATGGAGAGCGGACGATACCGAGAATCGGGTCTTTGCAAACCAAACTACAATTTGAAAATTGTGCACCCTAACGTTGAACAAATGTTGGTTCTAGAAATGACTAATGAGCTACTCAAGCTATGCAAGCTATGCAAGCTATGCAAGCTATTCAAGCTACCTCAAGAATGGTAATACCCCAAATCAAAAATTTATAGGCCAAAGGTCTTCATCGAGGCTCGTATCACGATCCATTTGTGGGACAGCAATAGTCGTCAGGTGTGCGACCTGACAAAGTACGGGACCAAATCCTGGGGATCTTACTTGCACTGTATTACTTTTCGGCATCAATAACATCACTGGATACTTACCAAAGTCCCATCTGTTTCTATATTCTTCTGAACACATTCAAAGCTCACGGCTCACTCCGTCGATACTTATTGTCTATCCAATTTTTCGCTCCGTATAACAGTTAATCTTGCCTAGAAATCGCCGAAGTCTTAATAGCGACATAGCTCTCTGCATGCAAGATTCGCAGGCCAGCTTCAATCCACCATTTCGGGTTTTTTGAAGGAGATGAGGCTATCCATTCACTTTTGTCCTGGGCTAGAAGGAGCACAATATGCCGCCGCGCTGAGACCCAAACTCCGGGGAGGATTGGGAATGATCTGGCTTCATGATATAGGGCTGGGGCTAGAATTCTCGGATGGATGGCTACATGAACTGTTCCAGATGCAGGTCCGCCGCAGTAGCTTATTGGCTCTTCATAAGAGGTCAATTGATTGTGGAATGTATTGTGCGATACTTGTGCACCGAATCACCTCACGCAAATCCTCTACTGCGTGAATAGAACTAGATATTTGCAATTTAAATCTTCCGTAAATACGATAGATATCCTTTAGGCTTGGACCTTGGGTCCTGAAGTTACACAGTGTCTTAAAAACCTTTCTTTGCCTTGGTGATCAATTGCATGAACAAATAAGTACTGTAAAATGTATCCATGCATCAGGCATGAGGTTAGTCACAATATCAATTCCGAGGTTGATTGCCCACTTGGGTATACTGCCTGATAAGATCTTTGTATTGATATTCTGCTGTTGAATGTGTAACTCCAGTTACGAGTACATCTTCTACGAGTACATCTCGAGTGCTAGTGCTCAGTCGAGTAGGTTGTTGAGACCAAATTCAGAATGACTACTCCCTTCTATCATCTGGCCATCTCACCCAATCTCTCATCTTGATATCGACCATCAACAGCTAATCACTCTCTGCTGCCCCTCAGAATTTACTCCTTCAAGCGAGTTCCATCCTTTCACAAGCGCGCAAAGTCAACTTTGGCCTATTGCAGTATTGGCAATGATAATTCACACTCTTCAGACTATACGTAGCCATCGTGTATACAGTTGGAAGCACAGTCAAAGAACCCACTAGGAAGGATCTCAATAGCTACCTAGGTGCCGGTACACCCAAAAGAGGATTCTTCTGGTAAGTTGTAACCCGTCAATATTCACTTACCTCCTCGAGCAGTAGGCAGATAGATACCAATCTCCATCTCCCTACCTCTCTGTCTCTCTGTCGTTCTGTCTCTCTGTCTTTCTGTCTATCTCTCCGTCTATCTTTCTGTGTCGTCCAAAAAACACCTACCTCCCTTCCCTTCCCATCCACCAAGCTTATCGAGATCGATCAACAAGTAACCGTCCAAACCACCATTCTCGACGAAAGTCAGCCAATGAAAAAAGCTTCAGCCAAGGTCATAGCCCCCCTGCAAGCGTGTTTATATGGCTTGCTAGATATTTCGTACTAGTCTAGTACAATATCGAACCCCCCCCTTCCCCCCAAATTTCAACAACAGCTTTTTCTCCCTAAAGGTCTAACCTTAGCAAACAACGAACAACAACTTTGACACCCCCACCAATTCACACCTCGTTGAATCGTAACACAATTCTACTTCTTTCTTTCCTCTCTCTCCCCCCCCCTTCATAATTGCGATTCGTAAGTCACAACCTCCTCCTATCTACTTCCACTCTATGCAATTACCTATCATATCTACAGCTACTCTTACATATTCATGTCAAAAGCTAACCTCTCATCTTTTGCGACAGATGTCGAACTATCTCATTTAACGTCCCACAAGTAAATTCTTGTGTGACCCCTAGAGCTTCTATTCCTTACCTTGAAGTGCGTACCTGCATATCGGAACCTTTGGAATACTCCAAATCGAACGTGCGACAGGCTCCTAGTGAGAGGGTGACAGACATGGCGTGGCAGCCGGAACAAGAGGCTTTGAGGCAATTATCAGGATGTCTGAAAGACTCGTTAAGTGGGCAAAACAAGAATGCTCAGAAGCAGGCCGAGATTGTAAGCTTCTTCTTTTGGAAATACATAACATACGCCAGATTTCTTTTCTCAGAGCTCCATCTAATATTCGTGACAAACAGATGCTATCCCAAGCAAAGTCTTCTCCCGATATCAATAACTACCTTACCTACCTGTTTTCGCATTCGGAGGTTCCCTCGGGCTTAACTTATACTCAAAATGAATACTTTACCATTCGATCAGCAGCGGCCATGATGCTGAAGAATAACATTCGATCTGGATACAAATCGATACCCTCTGAGAGTCTGGCTCTTATACAATCTTCGGTTCCACTGGCTCTTCAAGACAAAGCCTCAACTATTCGAAATTATGCAGGAAATGTAATCACAGAAATTGTGGGCAAGGGGGGTATATTAGGATGGCCACAGATATTGCCAGATTTGCTGGCTCTGATTGGAAATACCGATGGTTCTATTTCCCCAGAGGCACAGGAGGGTGCCATGGCAGCTCTATCAAAGATTTGTGAGGACAATCGAAAAATCCTGGACAAGGAGTATCAAGGGCAGCGACCCCTCACTTTCATTATTCCAAAGCTTATTGAGTTTGCTGCGAAAGAGAAGCCAAGAATCAGAACTTTGGCTTTGACCAGTTTGAACATCTTCATTCCGCACAAACCCCAAGCCTTACTTATATCTCTAGACGATTTGCTCAACCGCCTCTTTCAGCTCGCTAGCGACCCCTCAAATGAAGTGCGACGACAGGTCTGCCGAGCTTTTGTCCAGATTGTGGAGATTCGACCTGATAAGATCCTTCCTCACATCAGCGGCCTGGTTGATTACATGATAGCACAGCAACGAAAAATTGATGACGAAGAGTTAGCCTGCGACGCTGCCGAGTTCTGGCTTACTGTTGGAGAACATGATGATTTATGGACTGCTCTGGGCCCATACCTCGACAAAATTATTCCTGTCTTACTTGAGAGTATGGTGTACAGTGAAGAGGATATCGCCATGCTTGAAGGAGGGGGCGATGATGCCGATATTGAGGACCGCACCGAGGACATCAAGCCTAAATTCGCGAAGAGTAAGGCTGCCAGGATGCAAACAAATGGAGCAGTAAACCGTGATGATTACGCCAAGCTCGCAGACATGGATGATGATGACCTTGATGAAGGAGAAATAGAGGAAGACGATGACGACGAGGCCCCCGAAGATAGATGGAATTTAAGAAAGTGTTCAGCTGCAGCACTTGACGTTTTTGCAACCGATTTCAATGGACCAGTCTTCACCACGATCCTTCCATATTTAATGACCAACCTACGACACCAGGAATGGCAATACCGGGAAGCAGCTGTTTTGGCTCTCGGTGCTGTTGCTGAAGGTTGCATGAGCGTTGTTACTCCACATTTACCTGATCTAGTCCCCTACCTCATTTCACTTTTAAATGATGCCGAACCTTTGGTTAGGCAAATCACCTGCTGGACTCTTGGTAGATACTCTGCTTGGGGGGCAGGACTTCAAGATGCAAATGCTCGAGCACGGTATTTTGAGCCTATGATGGAGGGCATTCTGACAAAGATGTTGGACCGTAACAAGAGAGTGCAGGAAGCTGGTGCCTCGGCATTCGCACATCTGGAAGAGAAAGCAGGTACCAACCTCACGCCATATTGCAAACCAATCATTCAGCAATTCGTCACGTGTTTCGAGCAATACAAGGATCGTAACATGTTCATTCTCTATGACTGCGTTCAAACATTGGCCGAGCATGTAGGTCAGGGCTTGGCGCAACCGGAGCTCATCGATTTATTGATGCCAGCACTTATCCACCGATGGCATAAAGTCTCTGATCAATCACGAGAACTCTTCCCACTCTTAGAATGCTTGTCGTACGTCGCTACTGCTTTGGCAGAAAGCTTCGCCCCATTCGCTGCACCCGTTTTCACGAGGTGTGTGACAATCATCCATCAAAACCTGCAAGAATTCATGGCAGCGGTCAATAACCCAGGGTTGGATACTCCGGACAAGGATTTCTTGGTAACTAGCTTGGATTTGTTGAGCGCTATTATCCAAGCAGTTGATGATAAGCAGTCTGCATCGCTTGTATCTGGCTCGCAGCCCCAGCTTTTTCAACTTCTGGTATATTGTATGGAGGATCCAGAGAACGATGTCCGCCAATCTTCATATGCATTATTAGGAGACTGTGCCAAATACGTGTTTCCGCAGTTGCGAGAATTCCTCCCTACGCTGCTCCCTGTTCTCATTCGCCAGCTTGACCTTGATTCAATAGTTGATGAGCGGATTGAGTCTACCTTTAGCGTGCTCAACAATGCATGCTGGTCGGCAGGTGAGATTGCAATCCAATACCAGAAGGATATGGCCCCATATGTGCCCAAATTGTCTGAAAAATTCCTCGAAATACTCTCCAATCAAATGGTACCAAAGTCAGTCAGTGAGAACGCAGCGATAGCTCTAGGAAGAATGGGTCTGTACAACGCTGAGATTCTATCACCCCACTTGGCCACCTTTTCTCTACCATTTCTAAAGGCTCTCGAAGGTGTTGATCACACCCTGGAGAAGGCTACTGCTTTCAAAGGCTTTTTGTCGATTGTTATGCTGAACCCACAGGCTATGGAGAAGACTTTGGCGCAATTTATCACTGAGATAGCAAGGTACAGAAAGGATGCTGAAACCGGAAGCACGTGGAATGCCGAATTACAACAGGCATTCCAGCACGTAAGTTAACAATTCTTGTTCCCATAATATTCGAACATAGCTAACGTTTGTACCTCTTGTTACAGGTTCTTGATCTTTACAAAGGTCTAATCCCGGATTTTAACGCATTTCTCAGCAGCAATGTTTCTCCCGCAGCCATCACGGCTTTGAGGTCAACATACAATCTGTAAATATCAACATGATAGAATGCTTCAGGTTCATTCGAAAATTCCAAGCATATTGCGATCTGGGAATGGAATTGTTTTTACAATCTCGACAGGCGAGGCGTACACCGGCTAGGAATCGAATAAAGATACAAGTAAGCTAATACTTGCCACTTGATGATGAACAGAAAAAGTCAAATAGCAAGCAAGCAGGGGCTTGTGTGCAGGATATGCATGAAATATTTGTATTTACAAAAGAGGTTTAACATGAGGAAAGTTACGTTCTTTGGGATGGGGATGAGGAAAGTGGGTGGGATTGGTGAATTGTATGAGAGTTGAATGAAAGGCATCGATGAGGGCCGAAAGAGGAAAATATCATACAACATTCTGGCGAAGAGGATGCTATAGCGATTGATTCTCTCTTTCATATTTTTTGCCTAGGGCTTGCAGGTACAGCTTGAAGTGGGAGGGGGGAGTGGGACTATTGGTAGCTGTCTATCCACAATCATGCATTATGTTATGATGGAATGGATCAATGGCAAGGCAGACAGAAACAATTAGATGATATACTTGATCCTTTCCAACCCTTTTTTCTCGTCTCTTCCGCCTCAAGCTAAGAATAGCTGATGAGCTTGAGGTCTGGGAGAAGTGAAAAAAAAATCATGAAGGCATGAAGGGCATGAATGGGTCTCGAATGGATGGATGGTCTTCAAGGAGCCAATGCTTGCTGCAGGCATAGCGTTGATGTTATTTTATCGCATACTTAGCTAGATACCGTAGATAGATATAGCATATAGCATATAGCACATAGCACATAGCACATAGCTAAGGTTGATAGGGCGGAGCGAATGGTACATACATATCAGTATAGAAATTTCACACCCTTTACATTACGATGGCTGTCTGGCAGCGCATGGTGCATGCATCAATTTGCGACCAGAGCTCGCGAGCGCATCGAGCGCCGTCGCGTTCCTGGGCTTGAAGGTTGGAGATTGGAGATTGCTGGGTGGTGGGTGGTAGGTGGTGCGATTCTTGTTTTTGTATGGCTTGGCGTCTTTAGGTCTCGCGAGCTGCATTTCTGTACCTCGGGCTGGCTGGCTGGTTGGCTGGCTGGCTGGCTGGCTGGCAAGTTTAAGGGTTGATTGTTGTGGTGGGAGGTGAGGATTTGGTGGGAGGTGATGCGTGGGGGTGATATGGTGTGTGGTGTGTGGGTGGGGGTGAGTTTAAATGCAATGGGATGAAGTGGGACGAGTAGGGTGAGGAGGGATGAGAATGGGTGTGAAGTGAGAGATATCTTGGGAGGGAGAATAGAGAGGTAGAGATGGACGTAGGGAGTGGTGTAGATGATGCATAACTTTCCTCTTGTTGTGACGATGTTGATGGGCTCTCTGGGTCTGTTGCGGTGTGTTGCTAGGGGGTAGAAGTAGTGTTGTGGGTGGGTGGTAGTAGGAGGTGGTAGAAGGAGGTGCAGTGAGGATGTACAGGGGGGGCGAAGGGGTGGAAAGGAAGTGAAGAAGTGAGGGAGAGTGTGGAGAGAAGTGGAGGGCAGGTAGATACTGTGTACGAGATGAATAGTGTGAGAGATGGAGTATTGCTTTGTGACTTGTTGACGGCTGCAGAAGGAAGCTTTTTAGGGGAGGGGAGGTTGGATATCGAGGAAAATTCGAGCATGGAAAAGACCTAAATATTGAGGGACATCCCGATATCTCAACATGGGAAATGCGTCCGGCGTTCAGAAAAGGGTTGGGTACATATTAGGCGAGGCTTTCGGGGAAAGGCGAAATAAAGGACAAGTCAAGTCAAGGAAAGAAAGGTATGATGAAGCAATCATGGAGGGGGGCTATTGAGGGATGCAATCAATTAGCTACCTCTTGCAATCGCATACTTGAAAGGGTATGATCAAATCTCAGAACGAGTTTGGAATGGTTTTGCTTGAATATTACCAAGAAAACATCGAAGCGAAAGCGAATACTCAATCAATTAAGGTTGTTCCATTTATACCTGTACCAAAGATAGATTGACGATAAAATGTAAACACAAAATACAATTGATAAATCATCAAATCCGTTCTCAAAGATAAAACACCTATGTTGACCTGAGCTACTTGATAGACAAGCCTACACACAATTTCACAAAGCATGAGATATCTAACTTCTTGTACAACTTGTATCGCTAGATAACTGTAATGGGCTGAATGAGGACGATTTGTTTGCTATTTGCAAGTTGGATGGGAGGTGATCGATGATATAACTGGTGGAATACGGGCTTTGTGGGGATCGAGCGCAGATCATTGTTCGTAAAGGTGGGTGATGGCGTTTGCCGTTGCAGAAACCTCGTGTTTTTCTGATTAAGCGCTGGGGTAGCAAAGAAGGACTGTCCGGTTTGGGCAAGGGGTGGATGTTGAGATTAAGGGGTATGGATATGCCTGGCGGGCATGTGTATAAGGTTGGCTGGCGCGGGCTTGGACGACCGACTATTTGTGAAAAGGGGCTTTGGAGTAGTGGACATGTGTGTTCAGGAGATTAGGGATCTAGGAAGGATATTAGCTTCTAGCTGATGTCATGAATCGATTTCCCTGCAGGAGCCTTTCAGTGTTATGTGGGCTGTTTGCTCCGCATGATAAGGCATGATATATTGATCTTCTTGTAGGGATAACAAGATGAGAGCAACCTACAGAGCCAAGTTGGAGATCACGCAGGGGGATTGGAGATATCCAGCAACAGAACAAGCTGGAGTGAACAGGACACAATGGAGAGGAAGCATACAATGAACATTTCAGATTGTCTGGTAGCAGTCGAAGTCATCCTCTTCAAATCTTTCAGATCTGGAGACCATTCCAGTTTACCCCTGAGGCTTATTACAGCCCTCACTAGAGTGAAAGCGAATATCCAATATCCTCCACCAAGTTATTCTCCCCCTAAAGACTCAACATACAGAAGCTCGCTTGCCTCCCAATCGATGAGTGGTAGCTGTATTGGCCGATACTGAGCCTTTTTTGTGGCGTTGATAGCGATGTAGTAAAGAAATATGATATCGTGTACTTGAAGACTTAATGAACAAAAAAGAAACTGGTTTGACAGTGAATTGGTGGGCGAATGGAGTTTCAGGAGTTCCAATAGTCCAGAACGTAGTCGGACAAGGAGACAATCTGGATTTTTGAAGCTATTCCATATATTCAGGTCATTTAGGAATTGTAATTATTTGAGACCTTGAAGCCTCTCAGAACTCTGAAATAGTTTTAGACATTGAAGTTGTTTTCAAATTTGAACCCATTTGGGACAACAAATATGAAGGAAAAACTCAACCGTATTCAGAGATTACAGACTTTCAAATATTGAAGTGTGTTGAATCAAACTGTGGTAGGCTCTGTCAGTGAATCCATTGAATATGTCTTCCACTTGTTGATATCGCGATACTTATTGCATCCACAGGTGGCATCTAAGATGTTCAACGATGGAATTTTCGGGTTGGAAACTTACTCAAAATCCACTTGAAGATCAGGAAATCTCCCCGAAAGGACCGGAGCAAATGATTCTTCCTCGTAACCTGAAATTCCATCAAGAACTTCTTCCTGGTGCAAAAAGTGAGGTAGGTGACTTGTTCACGGATGACAGATGAACCCCGGATGGTGATGTTCTTATTGACGGATGGCCCTTTGCATGCTGACTCGATGGGCCGATTACTCCCAGCGTATATTCCTCGGCCGAGAAGCTTCGTCACTCCATGATCGCTGAATCACCAACTGCTGAGTTATTGTCCATGTCGGTAAACCATTGACGTATCTCAGTCCAGCCCGCCTTGGCGACTTCGCCGTCAAGATACTTGAATATTGTCACTCTATGATTGCACCACTACGAAGTTGTGGTGGCTCATCTAATAACAGTAAGAACTCTACTTAGGGTTCTTGATACAGTCTGGCCTGTCTCGAGGCTGCCTTTCTATAGTCAGGATACGATCTTTAAGGAGGCGAACGAGGAAAATTGTTCGAGTAGTGTGACCCCTAAACAATGATGATGATGACTGAGACGACGTGCATGACTGCCCCTTCTGGCCCTACCAGATGCGGATAGAAGCGCTATACGTGACCCCATTCGGCAAGTTTCTCGTTCTGCGTCGAATAATCGAACGATGCCGGGGGTATTAACCGAAAGGAGATCGGGGGGTGGTGGATGGGAGCTTTGCGATACTTGCATATATAAATTATTGGTCCGATCTTGGGAATTGGATTAACCGAGATGACCAATCAAGGCTGGAGACACAAATCGTCAGACTTACAGTTCTATTGCTTGCAGCGGTACTATCGAATCGTCGCAGCTCGACCGTTGCATTGCAAACCTCTCAGTCAGTGGGTAATCCATTGCTATACCATGCTATTGAAGTTAGGCTATATGTGAGAGAGTACTGTATCTCGATCTCTGACGAACAGAATGCTTATTTGCAAGACTATAACCATTAATCGTTACAGTAATCCAATTCGTCTTGAGATATTTTAGGAGGTGCGATACATGCAAATAGGGACCACACGTTCACCGACTATCCAGATTAGATTGAGGGGGCTGGGGAATACATGAATACTACATGAACATACCCCGCAATCTATATTGCTGTTCTTCGCGAAAGTTCCTCTGTAATCCCCTTCCAGTAGGATAGATGCTGTGCAGCAAAAGTACGTCCATAGATAGGCCAGGTCACAGATCTTGAGCGTCAGTTCACCCAGCATGGTATGATGCGTTGCAGCATATGCATGCTTTCCATTCGTCCGTGGTATTTCCAACTGGGGCTGGAAAGAGTGATATGGAAAAGGACATGGAAGGGTATGCTTCTGATGCGGAGACTAAATAGCAGAATCGAAGATCTGATGATTATCTAAGGACATGAACATCAATGCGGTCGGTCCATGTGAACATGAGCCGGATGTAACAACGATGTGAAGTGTACACTGGATTGTTTGCTTTCGTCATCAGTCAATTGCTAGATCATGCAAGAGTAGGACGACAATATTCAAAATCAACAAGGTGCTCTGCATGTAGTGTATAGTTCCTTTCCCCTCGCATGGCCTAAAAGTTGAAGCGGGATGTAGCGCACGGTTGGTAGTTGGCAGCAATAGTGAGAATCCACACGGTTTAGATTGCAACAGTCCACTATCTAACGCAGTTACTGCTGCCTGATAGATGATGGGCCTCCTGTGTGGTAGGGGCAATGTGAAAATGCAGCCACAATGAACTACTGTCCTCACTTGCAAGTTCCGCCTCGAGCAAAAGGGAAGAACCCCCCGATGACTGAGGGCAAGAGCCGGCCCTAGAATGTGTTGAGCTCTCCTTAGTTGCAAATAGAGGCATGGTATCGGACTTTCCGGGACCTAGGTATTTTTCTCCTCCGTACTCCACATATCGGATGTATGGAGGTAAATTCTCGGGAAGAGATCAAGTGTGACAAGATTAATACAGTAGGCATCAGTGGATCAACCCATCAGTGCAGGCTGCAGAGTCAACACATCTTAACTATTCTTAGTAACTCGTCCACCTTTTAGCTGCTAGCTCTCCACTTTCACAGCTAGACACCTATGTCATCCTGGCGACTTCCAGAAAAGCCAAGACTAAACCTTACTTGTATATCAAAAGCTTGATCTCTTGGCCCTTGAGAAACCAAACACTCTTGCGGAGGAGAGACAAAATGAGAGAAGATGTCTCTCATGAGAATTCTGCACTAGTATCTTCTCTTTACCCTACTGGCCCTGCACTGGCCCTGCCTGGTAGGCTGATACCGAGACAAAAGGACGCAAGTAGCTGGTTTAGTTCCTCATGAGTTCATTTACATGCCAGGTGACATGGTCATCAAAACGCTCTCTTCCGACCGGATGTCCAATGTAGATACTTCGGCCCAACAAACGGAGCTGGTCCCGGATGCTTACAACCGTCGGCATCCTGTAATATTCCCTTGACTTCCACCCATGACTTGACTTCTCATTTAATACTCGGTTCTCACCGCATTCGGCCAAAGGTTCTCAAATAGGCAATTGGACTTCGGATGACATCGACGGTACTCTCCCCTCATATGCACAAGTTGAATACTGAGCTGACCGATATAAATTGAACACATAGGGGTTATCAATAGATGCAGGTTTTGCTATTTATTTGACCGAAAACTTGCTGAATATTATTCCGAATTAGCTAAAACACAAGGCTCTAACCATCCAGACCACTTGAATCATCAGTTTGTGAACCCGGCCCATAAATTAACCTACACCTGAGGGAGATTTGAGAGGACCACGAGATACCAAGAGATACAAATGCAAGGGATTGTCTCATCAGGCTCATGCGGTAGTTGCATATGGAATTCAAACCTTTTCAAGCGTCTAATCGGCCATTAACAGGGCGTAATAAAAGTGTGTGAAGGAGCTACTCTGCGATTGGGATAACCATGTTCTTGAGACTCTCTAAATTATGGTTCCAGGATGCTGTCATCAAAGCAGGCTGAAGAGTGCAGAGTCCAGCTCGGTGGATTCAAGATTGGAAGTTGAAACCGGGGTGAGCTTCCTTCGGAAAAGACCCAGCTTTATGTTTAGAACTACGTAAATCTTCATGAGATATGTTCCGTTGAGCGCTGCTAGGGATTAAATATGGCAAGTACGATCGATGGGTCTATATGGCCTTGGATCCATAGCTTTGGATCAGAATCAACCTCTCTACACCCTACATGACGAATACCCTCCTTTATGGTGACCTACGCAGGGATAAACTCTGTGGAGAGCTTTCTTAATATACAGAGTAATTATAATTGTTATAATCATTCAATAATATAACAGTTATTAGTATTAAAACCTGAAGTTATTGCCAGATACTACTAAGTACTCGAGTAGAACTTTATCATAAAATCTATTTTTGGGGTTATTTGGATAGGCCTCGATAACCTTCTAAAATAATCGCCCTATCGGATTAGCAGTACAACATGGAATGATCGTTCGAGCTTCTCCCCGAGCTCAGATTTGACGTGCATATGTCAATCTTGCCCAAAATCCCCATTGCATCGCTAAACATCTCCAAATCAAGGTCCCCCGGCGTGGCAAACATGTTATTTTTCTCAAACTTCCTATATTTTGCACGGGATCAAGCTTTTTTAGAATCCCTGATCATCGAAGGATACAGTAGTGAAGAGACTTCAGCAAACACTTCGCATCTTGAGCCAATGACATCGTCAATGTGGAATCCCATCTGTCCCGAGACAAATCCGCAATTGCCTCGTGCTGTAGCCGTTGGCCCCACACGTAGTCAAGGGATAAGCAAGACAAAATCGACGTTGGTGGTAAGGTTTCTAGTTTCTGCCATGGCAGATGAAGATTTTTCTGTAAAAGGGTTCTTGTTCAGGAGCAGCCGAGCGCACTGCTGCGCTGGGGAAAAGTGGGGGAATGAGGAAATGCTGGGAAACTTTATGTTGGCTACCAAAGCACCAATACTTTCGAAGTAGTACCCTTATAGCATAGTCCTCCGCATGCGTCCCAATCATGTCCACTCAAGAGTCGGGAAAACAACGAAGGCATGTAAGATCGAGAAGGACCGAGGATCTACGGGTATGTATGTATCACTAGAATCATAGAGCACTGCAGTCTGCAGCAAAGCAAAGCGAAGCACAGCAAAGCACAGCGATCGAAGTCATGCATCTACGAAAATACAGTACAGTCAGTACCGTGGAAGAAAGAAGCGACCCGATGCTATGATAGCGCCAAGTACCCAAGAATCGGACCTGATCCATATCGAATCTGAACACTATACCACAAAAGAACCAATTATTAAGATGGCTACATGAATTAGTATCTGGCTAGAATCATATGTATGAATAGTGTACTCTGTTCGCTTAGGCCTGCTGTAGTTGTCGCTGTTGTCCGCTTTTCATACAACGTAGTATTTCAATGTTGCATGTAAAACTTTGGTGTTTGTTCTTTCATGTTTTCTCAATCTTCTCACCTACAACGTACCGCGCAGAAGAGAGCTCAGATCTTCTAGAAGAAGAAAAAAACAAAAAAATGAGTGCTAAAAATAGGGCACTGGAGACCCTGGAATATCATTATCTTGCCTTACGCAGACACTATTGCCGTAGCCGTAGCCAATGAATGGTGTTTTGATATCTTTACTAGGAGTAGGGGAGAAGGTTTCATGGGTACTAATTGTGATGGCACACGATTGACAGGCTTTGCTGAAGGAGGCGCTTGAATATCACTATCACAAGAAAACCTCTCTGCATAGCATGATGGCAATAGACATATCTCCTCATGCTACACAGTGAGAAAGAAACTATGGGAGTTTTTGACTCGTCTTCATGATGTATGAATAATCAAATCCCTCTCCTCCTTCCTCACACCCCAACACAGAATCCATCTTGGCCTAGTGATACAAGGCGGTGAAGCCCTCACCCTAGTCCTTGGCGAGGTCACTGTGAACCAATAATGTGTATAAAAAGGGGTTTTAGGGTTTATATGGTTTTTTGTCATGATATGATGATGATGATGATGATGGATAATAATCAGGAATTTGGGAAAAACCCAGCTGCAGATCAAAACGCACGGGATTGATATTGATGGGGTTATCCCTTCAGATGCGGCGGCCAACCCAAGCTTCTGTCTAACTGGCCTAACTCTCTCTTCTAGTTGTCTAATGGCTGAGAGCTCAGTAGCCTAACGATTTCCCGAGGTCATGCCTTGCCGGATTATAATTAATTCCTGATGCGAGAACTCTGTATTGGATGCTATGAGCAATAGGGAAAAGGGAAATCGTGTAAAACAAGCTGCAGTTGACCATTTTAGACAATTTTGGGGCCGATCCGACAATCGTAATATTCGTGGAGTCAATTAACCATAGGGTTAGGCAGTTTATATTAAACAAAAAATAAGTATGACAAAGAGTATATTTAAGCAGAAAAGATCTAAATAAGCCAAAACAGATCTAATCTCTCTAGGCTAAAAGAGTAGCTGGGATTTAAGTCTATTTGGAAATATATATTATTAGAATCAAAATATTATATAAATAATGAACGCTAAAGTCCTAACTTTAACTATAGTGCTTGAAAAGTATATATATGATCGATATAAGTTCTCTTTTGATATAAAGTATATATATCTCACATATAGAACATTGATGAAGCATGAAGTTAGAATAGTTGACGAATGTACAGCCCGATGGATTGGTAACCCGGGAGCCGCTAGCCAGGAAACATAATGCCTAATTCAGATGTTAGGATTTGAATTATAGGATACAATAAGGTAGGATGAGAAGTACAAATATCTCAGTCGGGCCAATTTCATTCATCGGTTTACCCTGTTAATCACTTGACACATCTACTTGCATCACTTTTTCGTAGGAGCCAGATGAAGCAGGTTTATGGTGAACGGGGATATTATATCCGAGTTCCGTGGCAATGTGGGCCAAGAAGGGGGGGTTATTTTATTTCAAATGTAGAGGACTTGATATTCAATTGACATCCTCATATTTTGCTCAGCCGCCGGTACTGTAGTTTCAGCCAGTCTGTCACCAGAAACAACGCAAACCTACATCCAGGGCCTCTCTCAGCACCGCACCATGACATGGTAATGATGCCAAATTGGACACGAACGTGTGACACTGTGACCCAATGTGAAAGTGCACTAGGCCTCCTACCTTTCGACATGAAGAGTGCTGCTTGTTTCGCTCTATCCCATCCAATTCAAGACTCTTGTCATGGATGGTGCGACACTGGTAAGAAACCAATTCTGAATCCGTCATGCTGCTCTTGGTTTAGTGCGAAGTGCTAGGCGGAGTCATTCACCTGCGTTACCAGTCATCGATGAACTTGTGTGTGCGAGGGAACCCTTGGGACCGCATCCTTCCTTTGAAGAGTGGTGTTTGGGCTTGAGTGGCGAGCGGCGAGCGTGGGTCGATGCAAATTTGAGTTACAATGCAATTATAAGCTGGTTTGGTTTGGTATGATTGCGCTTTCAGCACAGCTATTGAGTGAGTATAAGTAAGGCGATGGATGGATGTGACGGATGGGATGATGTTCCCGAACAAGCAAAAGATATACAGCAAAACCTTTCCATAAGGATCCTCTATATAAGGATAACCTCGTTATAAGGATATTAACTTTGATTCCAATGTATTTTTGGTGAAGAATTAGCTGATATCCTTATTTTTCGGGTTCCCAAACCTTTATATATCTTTATTTTATATGATGATTATAATATTCATATTGTATTTATATTAAATTTGAATAAATTGAAAACAGATTATATATTATGGTAGATAATTATGGCTCACGTGACTAATTCTGAATCTAAAATGCTACTTTATCGGAATTAGCCGAGCTTTGATATAAGGATACCTCTAAATATCGTTATTTTTGGCGCTAAAAAAAAGTATTCTCATATCCAGGCTTTGTTGTACTGATATTGGTTTTGGTTTTGGTTCGTTCTACTTGCCCCGAACTACTATTACATCGCTACTCCCAGTAGATTTATCTATCTACTCGAGTATATGCCAATCATCTAGTTACAGGCAACAGTATATTGTACCAACAAGCTTTCTCTCTTCGCCCTGTTCAATCACAGTCGAAATACCACAATATCACATCACACATCTAGCCTCACAAGTAGCGATAGACATCGGTAATTAACCATCTTTTTCATCATGCAACAAAATCTCTTACATCAAGAGTCCAAGCAAAGGAAAATGAAGGCTGGAGCCTATGCCGATAGCAGCATCTGCATCATGAAGTCCTTTTAACCGACCAACTGATCATGGGCATTGATCCCTTCGTCATAGTTGAAGGAAGGGCCATGGAGATGATGGCCAACAAGATGATGAACCAATCCTTTTGAGGTAAGGAATAAGAGGATGGCGGCGCAGTAAGTGCATTGTGAAACTTGTGAGGTACTGCGAGCGAGTCGAGTTGGATCTCGACCATTAAGAAGGTGCCTGTTTATATTCATTAATTCACAAACAAGATGATATGAATCCATTAATCAATACCAGCTATACCAGCTAGCTTCCCAATCCGTATCATCAAGCTGTCACAGACACATATAGTGTCGTAGGCAAGTCAATGTACAGTTGGTAAGATAATTTATTCACAAAATGTATTTTTGGATCAAGATGCATTATTCCATAACACCAGCCATATCAACACCATACCACCATACCACCATACCACCAATGATCTTAATCCTTGCTACACCTTATCCTTATTCCAAAGACTGCATCAGAAGATCTACGCCGCCGAGAGCGCTGGTTCGTTGTCCAAGACAAGGGAGATGGGATGCTCTCTCTATCCACCTTATGATCTTTCATATCTCCATCCTTCCCCCTACAATCGAAATTGTGCCCTACGCATCATATTTACAATAATTTACTGTACAGCATTGACTAGCACACAAAAATTGATATCAACGATTAGGTAAATGGGTGAACTTGTTATTCGCTAAAGGCCTAGCAAATCCGCAACAAAATAGAGTTTCATTAGTTTCTTCGGAAAAGCTAGGTGGGAACTTGAAAAGCGGTGAGCTGTTTCTGTCTCTCTAGGTCTTGGGTAGAATTCCATTCCTTTCCTTTCCCATCCTTTACTCTGTTTTACGTTGCTTTGACAGAGTTTACGGCAATAATGTTTTAGGGTTATAAATAATCGTTGGGGAACAAAACAGAAATGTTCCAGGAAGCTGATCCCGAATAGGTTATTCTTCTCCGTGGCTTCTATTTTCTCCTGCCTTTCTTCCCTTACTTGTTTGCCCTGCCACTCCCAAGTGAAACCTAAATGGACATTCTATAATGTCCGTACACTAGTTTTAGACCCTCTTTGAGCCTTGTGTGATGAGAATTATCCAGGTATTCACCCCCCATTGCTTCGGTACTGTATTATTAGTACAGGTTATACTTCAGGTAACCTTTATTCTTCAGCCTACTCTTGCCCCTGGGTTGGAGAATGTTGATCGTTCCAATATCTATCTCATGGCAGTGGCACGGGTGATACGATGTTGTGGTCATAGGAGTAATAGTCACTCACATCTTGGAGTAGCCAAACTAATGTCCAAAACCCACGGATTGATGATGATTAGTTTTCCCCTACCGAAACCGAGTAGAAGGAGAAGCTTTAGTTTCTATTCTCCGGTACCCTCAACAACCCTGCCTGCCCAGGGATCTTTTTTAAACATTTTTGCATCTGGCTGACTAAAAGAAAACCCCCTCAACTCCGTGGTAATAATGACAATGATATACAGCATAGCTGCTACTTGACTGACAATCTGATATACTGAGACAAATCGTGGGCTCTTTTAGTCCTTCCTGGTGGCACCCAAGATCGTTTGTTTGCCCTCGGTATGAAAATAGGAACTGGATCATTATGAATGAATGACTAATGTTACTCTTGCTACATGGCAGCCAGTGGAATGGATGAACGATAACATAGCACGCTTTTAGCCAAGGTAGTAGTAGCAGAGTAGTAGCATACAACATGGCAAAATATCATGCAGTTTGTCAAGTAGCAATCTAATGAACATGCTAATGTCTGTTTACTGTTTACTGTCTGCCTATCTCCTCAAACTACTGCAGTTCTAGTTACTCCTCAAGTTTTTTCTTCCTGGCTAAAATCCTCACTAATCAATCAATTCCACTCTACCTGACCTAAACCTACCCAGACCACCGAAAGAAGATTTATTTTTCATACACTTATCACACACTTACCAACTCTTAGCCATCCTATCCATACCTGACCCTCCATCATATCATTCATCCATTCTGACCATACCAAATCCAAACCATCATCATCCTAGACATTCTGTACCACACTACCCTGCCCTACACATGCAGGCTTTCAACCGCTCCGCATCCCGGGTACCTTGGCTGTGCTGAACGCTATACCTGTTTCATCAATTCTGCCACACTCCTGGCACAGGACGCCTTTCTATTAGAATGCTGGCATCGCCAGCCAAATCATGATTTTGATATTTCCCTTTCGCATTAGGATCACTCAGAAAACAAACACACTTCAGCCTTCACGTTCGCTGCAGAATCTCCCTCCCACCACGTTCGCTTGTGTGCATCACCCTTAGGAAGCCCTCGTTGGCTCCTTCCATTCGCTTTTCTGTCCTCCTCACTCAGCCCTAATTCTCCCAAAACCTAAAAGGCAAGCCTTCGGAGGAGATTCATTTCGCAGCCTTGACACACGACCTATCTTCGCTGAACAACTTGAACCTACGCAACCACTACTACTTCCTGTGTGACGATTATATCAGGCCGAATTCTCCCTTGATCTCCTGAGTTCCGCGAAGACATACGCAGCTTATATGCTTATTTACTGCTCGAAGCCTGCCCAACCTTAACCTCGAAATCGGAGCATAGTTACGTTGCTTTCAACCCCTGCGCCTTTAACGCCGTGTGTTTTGTCAGTCAAGGAGATATTAACCCGGCTAGCTCTTGCAGCCTTACCATTGAACTCGCTTTCAGGGCGTCAAAGCTTATATATATCCGGCAGCCTCGGAGACCTCTCAAATACTCACTAGTGCCTTACCGTTTGTTGTCTCTCCGGCGCAACATTTAAACATTTGGGCTTTCTATATATCCAATTGGACTTTTCTTCTCGAAACCGTTTCGACGTTGGCTTTCACTCGTTCAAGCCTTCGTCGTCAATTCTTTACCCTTTTCTAAACCTCTTCTCTTCTCAAAGCCCTATTCAAAATGGCCGGACCTGGAGGTGGACCCCCTCGTAGGAGGTAAGATATTTACTGATAGCAATGTCCTTGTGAACACAGGCTGAACTTGAAATAGCCATACCAAATCTCGCAAAGGTTGTGAAACCTGCAAACGTAGACATATTCGCTGCGACGAAAACTTTCCCCAATGGTATGTCGGTGAAAGCAAAGCCATCTTATGGCGTGAAGAGGCTCTCATGCTGACGATAGGTCTAGTCGAAACTGTACGAAACACAATTGTCGCTGTCCATATATGGATATGCCAGTACAGGAGGAGCGAGCTGCAACGCCAGAGAAAGCCGACTTGCTTTGGACCCCGGAAGTCGAAGCAGATATCGAGCGCTGGCAACAGACGGGGAACTTTCCCTTCCCTGATCTATACATCTATCCAGCTCCCAACCCTCAATATTTTGCCTTCGAAGACCTTCGCCTCATCCACCACGTGGCTTCCGTTTCAAGTGAGCTCAGCATGCATGATGCTGGTAACTTCACTATCTGGACCCGACAGATCCCACTGTGAGTTTAGCAACTTGGTCCATATAAGGCTGGGCATGCTAACCAAGATTTTAGTTTGCTCAAGATTGGCTCGAGCTATCCTTTCGTCATGCATGCTTTACTTGCCTTGTCTGCTACTCATCTAGCCTGGTTGACAGACTGCCCTCTCACGGCAAACATGGCATACATCCATCGTGGGATTGCCCTCAAAGGTTTACACGAAGCTATTGGGGAGTTTTCGAGACAGAATTCTGACGCAGTTCTGGGCGCTTCTCTTCTCCTTTCCTGGCAGGCAACGGAATGGTAAGTCACCGATGAGAACACCATTTATTGATCATCAAGCTAATAATCATGTAGGCGTGGTTGGACCCAGTTAATGCACGGGACTTCATCTGTATGACCTATATTTGTTTTATTGCGCCTACTTTCAACATCAACTAACATTTAATAGGTCATTGATGCCATGCATCCATGGAAGATGGAATCCCAATTCGGCGATTTTATCGCAGAACAAAGTACGTTCCCAACCGCACCACCATCTCCAGCACCCGGCCATACAAAACTCAGCCAGCCACGGAAGCAAGACTTGGAAGCATTGCAGCGTGCCTATGCCCAACTCCAGAAAGTCGAAGTCCATTTGAAGAGCAATGGCGAAGATACCAAAGCTATTCAACAGCTTATGAGTTTTGTTCGAGGCGTTCGAAAGGTATCTCCCTCTCATACCGCTGCTCAGCGATTCGAAATGCTCAACCCACTTCGAGCTTGGTTGTTTTGGTTACCGGTCATGTTTCTGCAGCAAACACGAGGATCTCCATCGGCATTGATCATTCTTGCCCATTATTATACTATTGCTTTGGTTGTGGAACCCCTTTTCCCCGAGGTTGGAGCCGCATACTTCGGCAGTCTTTCTTTGGGCCCCATTGAGGAAATTGCTCGTCGACTCTTCTCGATCAATGTTTCCCAAACCTCCGATTCTAATATGCAAACTCCTCTTCATCTCATGGAGTATCCTATCGACATGGTATCGAAGTTTAGAGGTCGCATGGGCTGGGTCCAGCCAGAACGTACTGCATCTTTCCCGACATTTTCACACACCAGCTATGGCATGGGGGACAATTTCAACACAATTTCTCCCTATGGGAACCCTGCTTTCGCCTACAGCCAAGAGCATCTTATGTCTATGCCTCCTGATCCCATTTCTACTACGGCGATCCCTCCACTGGCTCTCGATCCGTACACCAATCACTATTTGGGAATTCCATCACCTAGCGGCTTTGGTGGATATCATAGCCCGGCATCTTCGAATTTTGGGGAGGGTTCTACTGTCTACAGCGAACATGGGGAAGATTTTGCTCTTTATGAGGGGCAGGGCTCCGGCTCGAATTTCGGCGGGTTTGTGCTTCCGACTGTGTGGATATAAACCTCGAACGAAGGCGATTTAACATTTACGACCAGGACCACAACGCAATCTTTCCAATTTGAGCCCAGGTCTTCTGCGGACCCAGTCAAATTCGAACCTCAATCCTCAGACCACATGCAGCAACACATGCATCACTTACCTCAATTCCACTCTTATACTTCTCAACCTCAACCTCAACCTATGCCTCATTCTCCATACGATACTACTTCGGCGGACTTCAAAGGGAAAGGTCGCGAGCATTGATATCAAATTATCCTCGACCCCCTGCCCTCCCCTTCGAATTTACGATTACGCGTGCACCATCAGCTTACGAGATCACATTCACGGATCTCTATAATTATTGTTTTTAATATTACATCATTTAATGACTATCCTTCATATCCGACCAACGATTCACGACGTTTTACGAGTTTCCTTTGCTAAATATTCTTGTACGAATACCAGCACCCACGATCCTTTATATACCACTACAGCATCTTGCATTGGGCGGCGTTCTTTTGATTTGGGATTGAGAATTGGAGGAAATTTTGAGTGGGCTGGGCTCCATGTGCTCATTGGATAGCCGTGGGTGGCTATAAAAATTTAGTGGGCGTTTAAAGCTGAGAATAGCGGCTATCTTGAATCGCGAATGGAATGGATTGGATTTGCAAACGCCTGGGGTTGCAATGATAATATATGTCTAGATAATCGATCATCAGATGAATCTATCAGGAAACCAAACAATTCAATAAATAAACACTAATATGCTAAGCCCTTTTGATGATGATGATGATTTGGTCGTCTTTCAATTTGAACATCCATCCCTCCTTGCTTCTGAGAAGAGCATACTTACCACTCTTCACATACAATATGTAATTACTCGGCTAAATGATAAAGGAGGAGAAGTAGGTAGTAGGTCGCTAGTAGTACAAGTCAGCTTTTCCGGGCAAATGTATCAAGGATTCCAAACTCTCCCCATCTCTTTCACCTCAATACAAACATTATAATCATAATAATCATAATAATAATACTGCAATGTAAAACCTCATTCAAAAGATCTACAAGCACATCAACCTTAAAAATGACGTGCATTTTCCACTTTGATGTCGTCAACTCACACCCATCTAACATACATATCTTTCCGTAGCCTAGAACCTCACCGGGAACAATACGAGACACCATCACGTGTGGGTGGAGGAGCTAGCGCCCGCTAACGACATTAGCGCGTACGTGCGCAATCCCTCAACCTGGAGCTTGGAGCTTTCAGATGATTAGAAGCTTACTCGTAGCTCCAAATCCAAATATCAACTCGTATCTATCTGTGTAGCTACCATCTCAAAATCACTTTCTCCCCTCACACCTCATACCTCACAATCGAGTAGCTGGCCACTAAACTCAAGCAAACATGAGTGGCGGCTGGTCCACCAGTAAGTATTACATCATACAACATTCCCCCAAAAATACTAAGGATCTCATATAGTCGAATCCGATGCAGTAAGAACATATCATCACCGCGCCTCGGCTTGGAGCAAACGAACAGCTAACCTCTTCCCCCATAGGGAGTCTTCACCTTCCTTCTCGATAATCTCGGCGTCAAAGATGTACAATTCGAAGAATTAATCGCACTTGATTCCGATTTCTTACGTCAACTCTCCCCGGTCTATGGCGTCATATTCCTCTTCAAGTATCCGGTCGGAGAAGCTCCCAACAAAGACGGCACACCCAAAGATGGCTCTTACGACTATGACGCCGCGGAAAGCCTCTTCTTCGCTGCACAAACTATACAAAATGCCTGTGGCACCCAAGCCTTACTCTCTGTCCTTCTGAACAAAGATGGAGAAATAGATGTCGGAGCCCCGCTGCAGGCATTCAAAGAGTTCACCACCGGTTTCCCGGCCGAGTTTAGAGGAGAGGCGCTGAGTAATAGCGAGTTGATAAGGGATGTCCATAACAGCTTTGCAAAATCGAGCCCGTTTGTCGATGAGACGCAGCGATCGTCGAGGGATGAGGACGGGGATGTGTATCATTTCATCGCTTATACATCTATAAATGGCACGCTATATGAACTTGATGGATTGCAACCGGCGCCGATTTCACATGGTGCTTCTACTTCCGAGGAGTTTCCAGAGAAGATCATACCCGTATTGCAGAGGAGAATAGCACGATATCCGGCAACTGAGATACGCTTTAATCTGTTAGCTATGGTGAGAGATCTGAGGGTCAGAGCGAGGGAAATTGGAGATGTGGAGTTGTTGATGAGAGAGGAACAGAAGAGAAATGAGTGGCAATTTGAAAACGCTTTACGGAGACATAATTTTGTGGGGTTTGCCGGGGAGGTACTTAAGGGTGTAATAGGGGACAAGTTGAAGGAGGGACCTGAGGCATATGCGGCGTGGGTAGAGGAAGCGAAAAAGAAAACGAAGGCGAGGGCTGAGGATCAGAAGAAGGGTGGTGGAGGTGAGGATCTAGAGATGTCAGGCTGAGGAGGCATCCAGCATCTAGCATAGGGAGAGGGGTTATATTGAACTCCATCTTCAGAGGTGATACAATATCCTAGAGAGTCTACCTAGCATCATCAAATATGCCTAAGGGGTTGAGACAGCAGCTGAAGCATATAGAAGAGTTATTATCGAAACATAGCATCCAAAAAATGCTTTAGCACCAACATAAAATAAAACTAGTCCCAAGAAAACTAAACTATAATCTTAATCGGTATATACATACCCCCTTCAACCATATTGTGATATATAATGATGAAGAAGACACCTCCCATACGTTCCTCCCTCCCTCCCTCTCCCTCCTCGCCCCTCGAACCCAATCAGAATTCCGCATCACTTAGTTGGTATTTGATATTTGATATTTCTGCATTCCCCTTATCTAAATCTATATCATCCACTATACTATCATACTATCATACTATCTACACTGAGGTATATGTATATATATATACATACATATATACAAACAAACAGTATAAAAATGAACAACTCGACTTGTATACATTTCTATTTGAAGGGGGGGGGGAAGAACGGGAGGAAGGTCCTGCACAGTCTACTCGCTTGTAAACTATGAGAACTATGTAAACTATGAACTTTCTCGCATCTAGGTGGTGGACTTTTAGAGGAATTTAGTTGGTATGTATGGATGGATGGATGTGTATTGGACGGTTAATGTATGTGTGTGTGTATGTATGAATGAATGATTGATGATTGATAGTAGTATATCATATCATAGTATAGCATACCATAGCATAGCATACACATACAGAACAACAATAAGCAAGTTACCCATCAAAAAGAAAAAAGAAGAAGACTTTGAGAATCATATTGCGGATATATGTATGTCTGGTAATTATGTATTCATGCTAACTCATAGACATACTTGTCAAGGCTCGTTATCCAGACCCAGACCCAGACCCAAACCAAAATCCAAATCCAAACACTTCATATATCATCATGGTATGTATGTATGTACGAAACCCGCATCTATCGCATTAAGAGGAATGAAAAAGGCCCCAACAAAATCCCTCATATACCAAACTCCATGGCTACTTAATCACTTGAGCCAGATCCTCCTCATTACTCCCTCCCAACCTCGTCTCCACAGACGTGCCCTGACTCTTCTTTTCCCCCTTCACCTTCACCTTCCTCTTCCTCTTCTCGCCCTTCTCCTTCGGCTTTTCGTCATTAATATTATTAAAATGTACAATCCCCAGCTCCCGATCCCTGACCAATTTTTCCCGATCTCCTTCACTAATCGGCACACCCTCAATCGCCTTGACATTTTTCGCCTCGACAAACGACATGATACCGCCGCAAGCAGCTACGATACAAGCCAATGCTACAAAGAGACCTGTGCTCCACGACGGACGATCGTAGCGATTGAGACCCCACATGAAACCCGAGAGGACAGCTTGGAGGAAGGTATTCCACACCATTGTCCAAACGACAAAATCGAGTTTCCACATTGCGGTGGCGGGGGCACGAACACCGGTAAGTGGCGCATCAGGACACTTGTCGAGGGGAAAGGCCAAACAGGATTGTGGAATATCGGCCTCTCCCGCCACAATTTGAGCTGGCCCTAGTTCAGCTGGGAGATCTTGGGAACCCGCGAGTCTGAACCAACTTCGGTTGATGCCAGCGAGTCTTCGAAGGCCCATTTCATTCTTGCCGATCCGGTATTGGAGGAGGTAATAGAGGTCCCTGAATCTCCAGGGAATGGTGCCAAATCCAGTAACGCAGAACAAGGCGTTTAGGATCTGAGAATCGATTTCAATCCAGATGCGCCGAGGCGAATTGATGTCGTTACATGTCGGATGACACATAGCTGGAGAGGCATTGCACAATAGCAAGAAGAGCATGCCACCCCAAGCTACGACATTCAGCCCATAAACGGTAACCAGAAAGCCCACGGGCGTGACAAAGAACTTCCCAAAGGCTTTGAAGAAAATCGCCGTTGCCACTGTCCATGAGTGTTTGGGCGGGAATTGATAGCCATTATCAAAAGGGGTTGTCCTGTATCCATTGGAAACCTTAACATTGTTAGACAAGGGGCTTGTGTCGCTGCTACTCCGGATGTTTGAAATTGGTTTAACAAGAACATTACCCTTGCCATCCAGGTTCGTTACCAGAGACCTGGAATTCATATCGCGATCCGTTTGTATGGGAGCCGTAGAATGCTCTTCCTCCTCCGCAGCTTCGGGAAGGACTGCATGTCTGATTTCCTGACCAGATGATGTATTATCAGAGGTATTCATGCCCACCGAAGTCTTTCTCCTACCCTTTTCCTGTTCTCCCAATTGTGAAATAGTACTTTGTGAAGAGCTAGTTCGTCTTTGCTTTTCTCGAACCTGTCCGTCACTCGACCAACCCTCCGTTCCAAAACTTCCTCTTCTTATATCCGTTATCGATGGTACTTGGGATGCGATCTGCCCTGAAGCAATGCAAAATCCAGTAGGCGGGTTCGATTCTTCAAACACCTTGGAGGCTCGCCGGATACTACTCAGTGTACTAGATTGACCCCTGCTTCGAGTAGTCCCTTCAGCTTCGACCTTGGATATGGGAGAAGATGGGCTTTGGGGTGAGGATGCGTCAAGAGAGGGGAATGGTTCGACACCGGACTGTTCATCTTGGCGCGGTACAATGTTTGGAGGCGGAGCTACATTGGCATTGATATTCGCATGGTAATCGCCCCCTGCCGCGAAAGCATGATCGGTCATTATGAGTATGTCGAGATGTCTGTATTCGAGGCTAGGTAGACTCGCTCGGTTACCCGTGGAGAAACAAACAATATAATTTACCTCTCTAATTCTGATCCAGTCATACTAGACACAGGATATGTGAGGCGTATCTAATCAAAGTGAGTTTGAGGAAGAGAGAGAAGAAATAAAAGTAACATCATGGGTGATGATTGTGATTGTATTTGTGTTTGAGATGGTTTTGTTCTACTGGTTCTGAGACATCACGCTTCGCAAAGAGGAACCCCAAAGTTGGTACAAATCCCATGGTTCAGTTCCCCCCATCTTATCAGCTTCTATTCGATACTGGAAGTTCTTGGCGGCTTTTGAGTCTGGACCCCTGGATAAACTTTTTGGAAGCGAACGCGAATGCGAAGAAGGATAAGCAAGGAAACGAGGGTTTTTGAGTGCTGAAGCTATTTGGGGCATTATTTGCTCTCGAGTCTGGAGGGGTGAATCAAAACTCAACTACTAGTAAGTAGTACGAGTATTCATCCGTGAATTGTTTATTCCGAGTCTCAGTTTTCAACGGAAGTACGAGTAGATAGATGTACGAGTAGAAGGAGAAAATATGTTACTTTAGGCCTATTTCTGCAACACAGGCACATCATGTCAGAGTGAATGAAATAAATATATGTGCAGACTTAATGGTACAAGGAGAAAAGACTGTTCACATTACATGATTATCACTAATTGGAAACAAGCTCCCCCACTGCTCTCCTATCAAGATATCTGAATTATGCATTTCAGGATCCAAGCTGCCTGCATATATGTCTTTTAAACGAATCCAACACCATTCATAATCATATTCCTAAGTCGTATGAATGACCAACCCGCCGCTTGCATATTCTTGTATTCAAATACAACTCGGAAGTCAAAATAATAATGCTGCTCGTGATTCGCGTGAAGAGAGTAAAGAGAATGGAACCAAATTATGAGAGCTTGCCCTCCGCTTTGGCGGCTACATCATGTTAGCTTCTTCGGACTTGAGATGGCTTCGAGATTCTTACCCTTAACTACCTCAAAAACTTTGAGCATCTTTCTTCTCGCCCCAAGAGCATTAACACCCCTCTTCTCCAATGCCTCGTCATCTAGTTCCACAAGTTCGGTCCAATTCATGTCCTTGAGTTGATCGGTATATTTGTGCAATCTCAAACTTCTCAGCCAGCTGGGGATGTCCTGGAGAAGACTGGGATCGGTGGGATCCTCAGGGGGCTTGGAGGTGCCTCTTCTTCCGCGTGGCGATCTGCCCCGCGCCATTTCACTATGATCGGAAATATACCCCTCGTGCTGTCCCATACCAAATGCGTTCAAACTCAAGCTACCCATGCCATTGTTGAGCAAAGGCGAGGCTCCATCGTATGCTGCCAGAAAGCCGTTGTTTTGTGGAGATGCAAAACTGACTTGGCCATATCCACCTTGCATGGCCAATCCTGGGGAGTTTGACCTAGACTGCCTACCGCCGAAAGTATTCTGCTGTTGAGCTTGAAACCTCAGAACCTGATCTTGATTCATTACATGACCGTGTTCATTGATCATAACAACGCTAGCACTGGGCATATTGTTAGGCTGACCGGGAGATGGTGGAACCTGCCCACCATCGTTTGATCTAGCACGACGGTACTTTCGTACATCATCCAACGCGAATCGGTTGTTAACTGTAGAAAGGGCGGCCAACTTCATAGCCGTAGCATTTGCAACCATGTCGGCTTGGGTGTTACTGCTTGCCGTATTGAAGTTGGGAACCATTGGCGTATTGACCATCGAGGCCCAGTTTCCATTTCCTGCATTATATGGCGAAAATAGTGGCATATCAGAGCCCGCATTATCAGGAGCACTAATTACAGTGTTCTGGAGGTTGGATGAGCCCTGAATTTGAGTTGGTCTAGGAGAGCGCAATCCACCAGCTGAGGGGGGCGGCTGCATAAACTGGCCCATGGGGGGTTGTCCTGAAGATGACTTGGGCCTATTTGCTTGATCATTACTGCGAGAACCCCATGGTGAGGCGGGAGGTGCGTTGTTATCTGATGAGTCTCCAGGGCCGGAAATAATAGGTGCGTTGAGAGAAGCACGGTTGTCGTATGCTGCACTATTTCTGTTCGAGGAGGGAGGGTTGCCAGTTTGCTGGGTGTATTTAGCCTTTTCGGTGGCGATGGCAGCGGCGGCATCCGGAAACATAGCATTTATAGTAGAAGGATCCAGCCCAGAGTGCCTCTTCGTAGATGGAGTGGGGGGAGCACGGCCCATGGAATTCCTTGAACCATCAACACTAAGCTTGTTCATTGCATCGTTGAGTCGATTTGACATAGGATCTGAAGGAGAAAAGCGTTAGCTAGTCCTTACGAGAACTTGTAAAGTCGAGATATTTGAGACCAACCTTTGTCAAAGTTTGCGGGTGATAACACACCAGACATTGGATGACTTTTGCCCATCTGCTGCAACACTTGTATAAAGAAACGGATCTGTACTTGGGTGGTTTGTTGAAGCAAAGCATACAGAGCAGCGGTTCTTTCGGCCTCGCTCAGGACTCTGAACCATTGTTCTATTGCGCTCAACTCATCTTTGAAATCTTGATCCAAAGTTGCAGCTGCCATCTCTTCCAATGTATTCTCGTATTGGTCAATGTCAGCGATCCATTGTTGTGCCATTGAGTCTGAACTATCATTTTCAGGGACACCCTGATTTTGGATTTGTTGAGTACCATAATAATCGGACGAAGGTCGGCCTTGAACACGGCTGGCAGAAGGTGAACCTGAAAACGCTGCCATGTCTGCAGAAGCTCGAAGGTGATGACCTGAGCCGACAGCGCGAGAGGATGGAGGTCGAAGAGATGAAGTATTGGTCGACTCGACAGGAGTGCTGTTGCGATTGCCTATTATGTGACCGGCAGACATATTGAGCATAACTGTTCAGGTGCTTCAGAACGTAGATGCTGTGATGTAAAAGGCTGGAGATCAGATCTGGAGGGATTGAGGGGGATATGTGAAACGAATTTGATGATTGTCAATGCGAGGATTGCAAGTTTCCAGCCAAGACCCTCGACCCCAAAATTAGAAAGATCTGCTTCGGTGTAAATGCCGACACCTACACGCTTGCTCGCTACCTGCAGGGCCTGCTGAGGAGCAAAATCAAGGTACAGGATAGGTTCGTGTATGTGTATTTGTATGTGGAAATCAAGTTGAGGCGGGTTAGACGTGGGCGAGGAAGTGAACAAATAGAGAGGGATTTTTCAAGGTTCAAGTATTGGAAGCTCCGAAGTCAGACTTGATAGGCGACTTGAGGATTGAGATGAGAAGGTTGCCTGACTCCCAAATACTCAAATAAAGTACCTAGGTGGCACTGGTACTGACCGACTGACCGATGGTGGTGTTGATATTGACGTTGATGTTGGTGCTGGTGCTGGTGCTGGTGCTGGTCTTGGTGCTGGTGCTGGTTCGATATATTGGTACCGGTACTGATATTTGTGTGTATTCGTATGTATTTGTATTTGTATGTGGATGTGTTTGTCGATTGGATTGATACTGGCTTGGACTCGAGGATACTGTAATTTGATACAATAGCAACAGGGTGTGTGGGTGATACGTGCTAAGTTGAATTTACCTCCAGGATTAGCAGTCCTGTAACTAAATCCCTAGCTAGCACCCGTCCGTAGTCTTGTTTGTTGTGTCCTCGAGTAAGACCTACAGGCGTCTTTCCTTTTTGGAGGGTCTGTACCAAATGTCCGTTGTGTGAGGGGAAAGGGGAGACAATAACGTTTCTACTCCAAGGGAAAGGATGGGCAACGTGCAGGCGGAGTAGAGTAAGTGCGGAGCGATATATGGCGAATGGCTCTGCTTTGCTCTGCTCTGCTCGTTACTCTGTACACGGTGCTCGTAGACTGTAGGTGTCTTTTGCATATCAATCACAGCGGACATCGGAAATCGGAAATCGGGACTCGGACAATATTGGAATTGGAAGGCCAATGGTGTGCTGCCATGGGGATCGGATAGGTAGGGATGGGGAATCAAAGGGAGATGTCGGTCTCACATTCATATTCACATGCACTCACAGAGCAAGTATAAATCATTGGGTTTCAGTAAAATGCAGAAGAAAATGAAGTTATATTTGAATCTATTTTTCACGGCATTCACTCTAGATTTCGCAAGTCCATCTGGAGATTATGAAATTTCCAACTAACAAAATCATTTCCTATCAATCCCATCGTCACTGGTAGAGAAGTCAATAGACTTACTTCTACCGCCATAAATCCCCCTATGTATCAAATCATGTATGCTTGGCATATAATTACATAAATGAAGCCATCTAAACACCATGACTTGACACTCAATATCCACAATATGTAAGCCCTTCGTCATGCACCATTGCCTCATAGAGTATTGAGAAAAAGTGTTTGGTAATGAAGGGATTTGGAGTTTGATCTTGGCACGAAAAGAAAATATCCTTTCAGCTAGAGAGCATAGAGAAATGGCTCTAAAAGCTGTACACACAAATGCCTGTGTTGATGATTGTTCAAGGAGAACGAGTTTGGGGTAGAGGGTGATAGGAAATGGAAGATTCACGGGAACGAAGGTCGTTTTGCACTTATCCTCACCATATAAAATTCGGGGTTCGTCGGATGGTGTAGCTTGTGTTGATTCAATGGATAGAACTATCGCCCCCAGTGTCTAATCCCAGTACATGTCGTCGGCTTGCTTCCACTTCTTTGTAGAGCAAAATATCGGAATGCAACTACTGCCACAACCAAACCCCACGAAAAAAGATATTATCATATTCATGCGGTCTCCCGTTTGCCCTCCTTCAACTCCTTCTGCAATGATTGTCAGTACTCGAATGCGGCGAAAATAGGTCATCGAGAGGAAGACAAACCAGAGCCTTCATTGTGCCGTGGAGAGCATGTCTGTGGTTTCTTCTGAACTTAGGATCGGTACCCTTGAGGGATGGGTATCTGGAGGTCTTTGGCTTCTTGATACTGCGCATCGGTAATAAAATTAGTACCCATTTAGCCAAAACCGATTATCATCTTAAATAGACTGTGTCTGCGGCGGTTGATTGTGATAATGTCAGGGAGATCGTACCCGTTACGGTGAGCCTTCTTCGACTGGTTGTGTTGGGACGAGTTCTTGGATTCTAGAAGCGCGTAAAGTCAGTATAGTGGACTACAACAGGTCCAGATATCAAGATTTTAACATACTCGCCATTGCGACTGTTGTTAATTAGCAGTCTTTGATTTGGATTTTCGGCGTTGAGGTGTCGATTTCGTATGGCAAAGGTGAAATTGCAAAATGGTCAATTAGTGCGCGAAGGCTCGCCTAAAATTCAATATCACGTGAAATCAATACTAGCGCCTCAATTTTCCCCAGCCCGCCCGCATTTTCGACACCAGCCTAAGTGTCTCATTCTGTATAAATACAAAAACAATCTTATGTGAGTGGATGCCTTCGGCCAAGGCGTGTTCAAAGATGTTGATCCCATGTATCAATATGTATTTCTTATTAAAAATATTTACAGTACAAAGCTCTATCATATATACACCGGCTAAATCCAACCCCTTTACCATTCCTCTAGCCGGACCAAAAGGAATTTTCAATATACCCAGTGTTACTATTACTCGCTCAAAATACGCTCCGATAATTACTTGACAAGAACTGGCATGACTTGCTTGGCTTTTGATGCTGCAAGATCTGCTGCTTTTTGCAGCTGTTCTGATCTGATCTTTCGGAGGTACCTGAAGAGAAGAATGAAAAGCAATTCCATCCTATAGAAGCATTAGCCTGGTCCAATATGACCCGAAACATATTATTGTTGATTGGGATTTACCTTTCTTTCGTCATCATGAGCAGGCCTTGGACAATGAGTCCTTTGGTGATCTGTGGACCAATTCCCTTGAAAAGACCCAATAGCCCCTCATTGTGGATGATGAATTGCATCACCTCGATGAAACTTTTAAATGGTTTGCCCTCTCGGGAGGGTGGTGGTCTTGACTGAAGTCCAACCTTTGCAACGATCAAAGGCTGTGTTACAATTGTCGCTAGGGATTTAGACATCGCCCCCAATACTGTCCTCCCAATCAGCTCTTGGAATCTACATTGGAATTATAGACCTACCAAATGCTTCCCAGGGTTTGAGATTTGTCTTTCCCGGAAAAACGACCTCTCTTAATCTTTGATAAGCGCCATATGTAATGGCAGGGTTAACAACAAGCACTAAGCTGGCCTTAAGACCTCTCCAAAGACCGCTCCAGCCATCTTCACTATTGATAACATCTCGTGCTGTATCTACCATTCCTTTCCTTTCATCCTTTCCTTGCGTTTGTTGGCGAGTGGTAACCACGGCAACAGGAATCGTAAAGACCTGAGCAACAGCCCCAGCGACAGCCCCTAATGATAACTCAATCGCGGTGCTTGGAGACGTAGGTACTTTTTGAGAAGAGAGGTATAAGGTTCGAACGATTGAGTACCAGTAGAAGTATGCAAAATTAGTTGAAGCAACGCCGATCAAGGCTCCATTGATTCCAGCATAGAGTCCAGCAACTCCTTCATCGGCCATGATTTTAGAAATCGCATCCCAGGTCGACGTATAATGGACAGCATCAGCGGCTGCTGGGGCTACATCGGTCGGCTTGCGTTTAACCTGGACCTGCAGACGAGTTTTTACTCTGGTTGAATGGCAATATCAGTTATAAGATTCTTAAAGATTTGCAGGATATAATGACAAACGATTACATACCGCCTTGCGAATGTACACGCAAACTGGGATCGAAACTTACATATCCAAGGGATATACCATGGCATTTGCAATCACAGCTCCTGTCGCACCAGCGACTGCCAAACCCCATGGGGGAATGGTGGCCTCTTTTGATTGTCCAGCCATAGTAAATTTGAAAAATATACTAGATGGGATTTACTCCTTGGTAAACGACAGAGGTGACTGAGTTTAATATTGTATGGGGCAGCGAATGAACGAGCAACAACCGATGGACAACTTGAGTACAGTATTATTAGGGAGGGGGATAGGTTCATCAGTGCAAGGTATTTTTCATATATTGTATGAATGTCTGAATGTCTGAATGTCTGAAAAGGAATAGGAGGTGTGATGGATCTAAGATATGATATTGGGTTATAGAGTTCCTAAGGATGTTCACTCTTGAAGGTCGGGAGTTGGAACAATCTAAGCCTCGGCTCGGATATCTGCTGTGGAATATGCATTTCAACTCTTCGTGAATTGCATAATCGTAAAACCGGCCAATCAGAGCTGCGTGGGGTAGCTTCAAAGGTTAATATCGGCCATATTTATACCGGAACCGTGGTTCTACCGCATAAAATTGCCGATTTCAGTCATTTCCAGCTTTTACCACACAAGCCCTGGATAATTCGAGTGAGGATTTGTCACGTGGCTGTTTTGGGAAAGTGTTGAGGTTCAAGCTTCGAATTTACTTTGTACATAGAATTTACACAAAGTCTGGTGGTCTGTATAAAACAACACATATCTGAACGGAAATCTGTATATGCCGGATCTGACTGGCCGAATACATTTATCTGTATGTAGTTGGCTGAGCCATTCTTTTGATTGGCCAGCTTGTGAAATCGAGGTCTCAACTCTCAAGCCTCCTTTGTGGCTAGAATCCAAATCGACTTCTATAATCAGACGCACCACGCCGATAATTATACGACACGGAGGTCTGGATTTTGTGACAACTCCATGCCAAGATTCCAAGACCCCAAGACCTCTTGATGACCTCGAGCATCACGTGGAATCTGCATCTCTCCCTATACGACAGTACAGTTTATGAAACGGCTGAGGGATAATGATGATCTAAGCGGCACTCACTTTATTACATGAACAAGTGGACAGACTGATTATATAGCATCCTTCCGGCCCTCCTTGCCTTTCTCTTCTTCAGCCTCCCAGTCTTCTTCTATTGCAGTCTGATAAGCCATATATCAGGCGAACAAGTATTTGCTCGGGGACATGGCTTGATATACACCGTTTTCGAACTCATTTATTCATATGCTGTTCATTCCCATACCTGCAGATACTCTTCCAGGAGAGTCCATATAGCAGTCATGGAAGCCAGAGCTCGTGTACGTTAATACACATCGTTCCTAGTGATGGAATAAGTCAACCTGACATTGAGACTAGGAAACGGAGTTGAGCATAGACAACTGTAGCACTAAGGATGAAGCTCTAAAAGTTGCTATCAATGCTATTGAGATGTACATGAAAGTTTCGAAGCAGGTAACTGGGGACGCCGAAAAGGCAAGGATCAATCGCAAGAGCAGGGCATTGATATTGAAAGCAGAAGAGATCAAGAAGTCTTCAGCTTGGCCTATACAACCCCGTGACCGTGCAGTCTTCTTGAAAGCCCCGGTATCTGAACGGCCTGTGAGTAAACATGAAAAGCTTGTTTTACTCGAGGGATCGAGGCTACATGGATTCCATTTCCCACGTTGGAACTCTGAACCTGATGATTCTATATTCGAGACAGCCTTATACACGTATGTTAGATGAGATAGATAGGGACAAGTTCGTATTTAGCTGACTTCAATAGGGATTCTTCGGACCTGAAACTTTCCGAGGCTCAGATTGAAACCTTTGCGGGTTGGAAGAGACCTCACGAGCGGGATGATGTCCCTCCCCCAATGCTAAGCGACGATATCTTGATGAATACATCCAAAGATATCGACCTGGTCCAGGACATAACTACAGATTGTTCAGTCGTAGCCAGTCTTTGTGCGGCGACGGCGCGTGATTCCAAAGGCCATAGTAAGGTACATCTTAAATCTTGTATCGACCATGGTTCAAGCTACTGACTCTCTGCGACACAGTTGTTGGCCACTATTCTGCGCCCATTTGATACAAAAAAGCAGCGGCCGAAGCTATCCAAAAATGGAAAATATATCCTCCGCCTTCAGTTCAATGGCTGCTATAGAAGCGTAACAATAGACGATCGGCTACCTGCTTCAAGCTCTGCTCGTAGTCTCCATGTTGTTGATAGAAATAGTCCTGCATTACTATGGCCTGCATTAGTTGAAAAGGCATATCTGAAGGTGCGAGGTGGCTATGATTTTCCAGGCTCAAACTCTGGCACTGATTTATGGATAATGACCGGATGGATTCCTGAGCAAATATTTTTACAGAGGTACTACACATGTCTTCCCTGATTCCCAGCCATACTAACTAAATTGGGTTACTAAAGTGATGAGATTCAATCCGAGCTACTGTGGAAGCGTATCTACAAGTCGTTTGAGTTTGGCGATGTCATGATTACATTGGGAACTGGCAAGCTGACCATAAGGGAGGAAGCTGATTTGGGTCTGGTTGGTGAGCATGACTACGCAATATTAGATATGAGGGAATCTAGATCTCAAAGATTATTACTCGTCAAAAACCCCTGGTGCGATGGCATGGCTTGGAAAGGACCCAGGCGCAGACCAGCCGAGGAAGAATCAGAAGCAAATACTTGGACGCAGGAGCTCCGGGAATCCCTCGAAGAAACAGGTGCCGAGAGCAGCCGCACAAAGCCTGGGACGTTTTGGATGGCATTCGAGGACGTCATTCAAAATTTCGAATCTTTATATCTCAACTGGAATCCTGGATTGTTCCGGTACAGGCAGGATCACCATCTTTCCTGGACCATTCCGCCTGTGAAAAGCAGCGGGATATTTACTCACAACCCCCAATATGTCATCCATTCTACCCGAAGAGAAACTGTCTGGGTATTGCTCAGCCGACATTTCACGACAGAAGAACACGATATTGCCCAACGTTCAACCAGTCAACGCGCCGTATCAAACTCCCTCGGCTTCATCAGCCTCTACGTCTTCGACGCCTCCGGTCACCGCGTCTACTTAAGCGATGGTGCTCTCCACCGTGGCGCCTACGTTGACTCCCCCCAAACTCTCGCGCGTTTCGACCTTCCCGCAAACACGCCGTATACCGTCGTAGCCGCCCAACAAAATCTCCCCCTCCCCAAATACTCCTTCTCATTCTCATTCTTCTCCCGCTCCCCCCTCGCCATTCATTCCGCCTCCGACAGCCTCACCTTCAGCACCTCCCACAACGGTTCCTGGACCACTCGCACCGCAGGTGGCAATGCCAGCGCCCCTTCCTACCCCTCCAACCCCCAATTCAGCATCTCCGTTCAAGAACCCACCGATATGATGCTACTGCTCGAAGCCGACCGAGAAGACATCGCCGTCCACGTAACCGTGATATGGGCCAACGGCGAACGCGTCACCGTCATAAATTCCCGCGAAATAGTGGGCGGATCCGGTGACTATCGACGCGGCTGCGCCCTCGCCGAGCTACGCAATGTAGCCGCCGGCAAATACACCATCGTATGCTCTACATTCCAGGCCGGCGAAACCGGAAGCTTCAGCCTCTGCGTCAAATCCTCCAGTCGCTGCGAGATTCGACCCGTGCTAGCCGAAACGGCAGGGCGTCTAGAAACGAGACTACCCACCCTCGTCTTCCCCGATGGTGTAGACAGAATGTTAGCACCCGTGACCGTCTCCCGATTGACACGATTGAAGTTCGTAGCCAGAGCTGGCAACGGGGCCGGCCGACCTATCCCCCCCAAGTCTCGACCATCTCTCCGAGTATCCATAGAGCGAGGCCAGGGCCCCAATAAAACCCTCCTGGAATCATCTAGTGAGGGCGGCTTCAGCGATGCCCCCTCCGGAGTTCGCACGTCGGATATCGATATTACGACCGACATGACACGGATGGGCGGGGTCTGGGTTGTGGTTGAGCGGCTGGGTGGAAGACTGGGGTATGACGATGTCATTGTCGAAGCGTTAAGTGATTCTCACGTCACCATAGGGGCATGGGGAACAGGCGACGGCTGATAAGATCGAGACCATTCTCGATTCGCGCTTGAAGACGTGGGGGCAATGATTGTCCGCCTAACAATTTTCATTAAGTAAGATAAGATGGTATAGACACGAAACAGAACCAAAATATTTATTCAATCCCCTATCAACATGAAATGCACGGTTGGCCCTTTTTCTGGTATCAATACACTCCGAACTCCATCCATAAAATCGTAATTTAGCCTCCATTATTCATCAAAATGACCTCCCCAATGAAAAAATACCTCTTTCTGAATTGCATGTTACCCTAGCAGAGCAGGCCCGACCCTTATATAGCGTTTCAATGATGTGCAGCCCTATTCACTAACTACCTCCTCTACGCCGCCGTCCTCGGCTAGGACCTTCTGGTCTTTGTGACAGTACTTCTCTCAACTGCGGATCATCTTTGTCTTTATCAGTATGATGCACCCGGACGTGCCTATTTAGAAGATTAGTAAAGTGCCCCGAAGAACGTCGATATTGACGAGGCGAGAAGATTAGTAAAGTTCTCCCTTGGGATTGGTAAAAATGACTAGATCATCCCCGTAAAGCCGTGGCCATCGTCAGTGGATAGAGAACTGCACATACCTTTGGAGGTTATCCGGTCGAGGATACCTGTGCTCTCTCTCGGGACAGAACGGACACACGTAACCCGGAGAATCGTGAACGAGACCATGTCGAATCATTTCGTTCTTCCGTTTAAACCCCTTTCCGCCCTCGCCTCGGGGGCACCCCTTGACCATACAATAGTGCGGGCGATTGGAGGAATGTACATTTGCATGCGAATTAAGCAAATACTACGGGTAAGATTGATTAGTGTCTGGGGGTTAGATCTTCGCGTCCTAGGATCCATCAAACTTAGGCGTACCTGTGTTTGAAAAGGGGCGGCAGTACAGCCGGAATTGGTGCACTGATAACCGCCAACTGGTGGATTCGTAATACCATCGATGCTCATTCGATCTATTGCCATCGTGGCAGGAGTCGAACCTGATTGATCAGTAATTGGAGTTTCCGTATTGCTACTGCTGCTATAATCTCCAGCAGCCACATATTGGAGCCCATCTGATTGTGAAGGTCTCCTAGGATTACTTGAGACGAAGTAAAATGGTGACGTGCCAGGTGACATCATTTCTCTACGGAGGTCATTCGGAGATCTGGCTGGTGATGTTACTCCAGGCCTAGGAGCAAATCGTGAAGTTGGTCTCCCCGGAGATTGAGAGAAAGATGCTTCATTTGGAGTGGGTGCTGCTTCAGCATGCTTACTGAGATCACCCAAAAGAGGAGTTATTGGTGGCAGTGTAATTTGTTGGCTTCCATTGCCATTTGAAAGGCCTGATTGAGGAGATTGTCTCATAGGTGGAAGTTCACCAGGGGGCAGGGAAGATTGAGTTTCCACTTGGATATTCACTTCTGGCGCAGATTTTTGATAAGGCTCAAGGGGAAGAGGAGTGAATTTGGTTGTATCTATAGCGTTCTGTGCATGAAGATTTGTGGTTGCGAGCAACTTGCTGACTGCGGAAGCTTCACCAATGGAGCCCCGCGAACTATCCCGAAGTTTCAAAGATGCCTGATCTTCACGAGCTCTCAATAAATCTACTGCATCGGCCGCCATCTTCATTGTGATATCAAGCTCGGCTTTCCCGGGGGAGAAGTCATGACCAGGTACTTCCACCACGGTGCCTCTGACGGGACTCTCATCGTCCTCATCCTCGCAGGGAGGCAGAGCCTCATCCCCAGCATTGCGCGCAATATCCGGGCGTCTACCTCCCCCCATATAAGAAACCAGCACGGCATCTGCCTGGTAAGCTCGAGTATTTGATCGCTTCCCTCTTTTGCGTCCGCCTGGACTGGATTCCGGGCTGATCGGAGGCGGGGGATTTGCCTCTGGGCTCGGCTCGGGTTTGTAAATGATATGCATCGGTTTGAATATAGGACTATCGCGCGGACCAACGTCATCGGGGTCAAAGTAAGTATCTGCGCTCTCGGTCATAATTCCATTGAGCTGCTAACTGTATCGCATACATTGAACTGCCCGGCAATCATTCATAGCATATCAGGCGCGCAGATTGACCCCGGGGTGATAGACAGCGCAAGGTAATAAGCCGAGAGGTGTTGCATGAATGAATTGGATACCGAAAGGGCAACCAAACCGCGGAACACCCGGGGGTGGAATTCGAATCGTGAATTGGCTTGGAGTTCGTTACTGTGGGGAAGAATTAAGTTACGAACTTGCGACTATACTGCGCGAGCCTCGGACCGTCCCTTTCCCGTAATAGGTCGACCGAAGAGCTACTGAGTGTTGTAGATATCGAGAATGGAAAGATACGCAATCGAATCGTGAAAACCCGAGAATGGCCTAGACAGAGTCGTGTGTTTAGAGTGAGGAGCGAGATATATAAAGGATAGAAGATCCGAGAGACATCTGCCCCAGAGGTACGAGGCACTTGTACGAAGTAAGCGCAACTTACGAGTAGAACCCCAGATATACCAGCAATCACGAACTTTTCATCTGTAGAGGGCAAAAAAACTCTATTATATTACTCGAGCAGTAATGGCATGCAGTGTGGCCTCTGTCCAGCATAAGAGGCTTCACAGAGAAGAAGAACGGGATTCGAAAAGGAGCCCGCAAATCCACGATTTGCTAAAAGGTGTCGAAGTGGACAAGACAAGGAAAATGGATAAATTTAAGAGTAGCGGTAAAGTCCTTCCCCAGGAAAAAGAGTGGAGGTTTCAAGTAGAGTTCTGACGGCGTGAGGGGATCGTGTGTATGTAGTTGTGTATTTGTGAGCGAGCGAGTGAGTGCTCGAGTAGAAGGATGAGGGGACGAGTGAGGGAATGAGTGAGTGAGTGAGTGAGTGAGTGAGTGAGTGAGTGAGTGAGTGGATTTGGTGCAAGGGATCTTCTTTCTTGGGCAGGTGTTTCTTGTCCGAATTGGAGAACGAGAACCCAACCTGACTGGTCACCGGTACAAACAAGTACAGTACAAGCAAGTAAAGCACAACACAGCCCAGCCCAGCACAGCGCAGGACAGCACGGCACAGGACAGTACGGCTTGAAAGTGCTACGTACGAGTACAACTAATAGATACTATGTTTATTCCTGGTTCCGGCAAAGCCTTCAAGAACTTTCCACCAGCACTTTTAGCTTTTTCCAGGGGCATTGAGAACATTGCGGCAGCTATCAAACGTTCAACCATATCTGCGGCCGGCCCCCCCAAATGCCTTGGAATATGAAGGGGTTCGAGATACAGATCATCCAATTCATCCATGTCACATATCCTGCTTGAAAGGAGGGAACCTCACGGAAGGATGTTATTAGCAAGGGGAGTGAGGGGCCGGGTATATATCGACGCATTCATAACCAGACACCTAGGGAGTAAAAAGAGCGAACTAGCTTCTCCTCGTATGAAGCGTTTCGTATTCGATCTTTCGTATATACATTTTGAAGATGGCAGTGCCAATGCCCGAGTAGGTTCCCGTTCATAATATGGGTAAGGTTACCAATTTCCCGAAAGATACGAAGAAGCTTTGAGGTACCTAGTCACGGCCGTGCCGAGCAGTGGTCGTGGTCGCGATCGTGGTAGTGGTAGACACGAAAACATTGGCGAGGCTTTCTACTCTGGTCCATCCAATGTACCTCACTCAAGTAGGGAGCGTGTGGTGTGTGTGTGGCTTATCCTCATAGGTGGACGCGGCAGTATCACGATCTAGGTTGTATTTACGCATAGTCGTCTTCGCAGTTCAAAGTTGGGGATTCGAAAATCAAGCGAGCAATGGGATGAGCGTAAATCCCAACCAATCCACGCTCTGCCAGTGATATTTGTCCTGTGCCGTGTGGAATTGCCTACCCGTAATGGACTGGAAAGATCATAGATGGGATACAGGTGTGACTTGTGACTCGATGGCGGCGGCTGTTAAGTTAGGGAGAGAATTGAGGCTGCACTGGTTGGTCTTGCGTTTGTTTTACGAGTACTCTACTGCTGCATCAGGGGATGAATGTGAAAAGCTGAAGCAGCAGTGAACCTAGTACTTGTCGTAGCCACAAATCAAAAGGCTTCATTCTTTTCAAGGTTGATGATGTTGGGCCGCCCTTCAAATGTAAGCACACACAGTATCATCACTGTAATACAAATACAAATGGAAATACAGATGCAGATATGAACATATCGAATATTCGTACTGTAGACTTACAGTGTTCATATGTATCGTCTTATCTCACTTCACCACTTACCTCCCCTTCCCACCCAGTCAATGTTCATGGAACTTGATCTCCTTCCAGCTCAGTGAATGTCAAATCCTTCCAAACCATCCATTCTCGCATTCCTCTCTGCATCCTCTCTGCATCCTCTCTCCACCCATAGAAAAGAAACAAAAAGAAACAGATTAGCCATCATCCTCCATCCACCATCCAACCAACCCCGCACCTCCACCGTTGGATTCCCCGAAGTTTATACAAAACAGACATGCATCCTGCCCTGCTTCTGCCCCATTGCACCTCCCACTCTTGAAAAGAGGTCGTTGGGGGGTGATGCGGCTAAAATGAAGGTGTGAGCCGCATCCAACGTCGATTGGTCCGAGTTGTCGAACCTGCAGTATCGGATCGTTGATGGAACGTCGGACGAGAGAGCTCTCATATTTCCTGACAGAGGGGTCACGGCAGTAGCATTCGGTCCATTTACCGATTTTCTCGACCAAATTCGTTCTTCCATACAGATATTACTTCTTAGAGCAGATGTCGAGTGAAGGCGCAATGTCACATCATTTTCAATCATCTCGATGCAACAAACTGATGCATTGTCGACAACGATTATGGAGTAGACCATGAGGTGGGCTTATTGTACCAAATGGTTTCAATATACTCGTACAGTACTGTATTCACCAAACATGTTGAATATACGAAACAATTTCAATGTATCAAATGAAACGCAACATGCAAAATCAATCCAGCGCATGAAATACCATAGCTATCGGCCAACTCTATCGGTCGACTCATAGTACGCCTTTCCCAAGTGACACTACTCGTAGAACCTGAATCACTCATTCTACGCTATGGTGTGGGATACCTTGGGTATTGAGGCGATACCCGAGACTGCCTAACTTGTTAGATGCTGGTCAGCTGCAGTCGACATACCTGCCTCGAGGTAACTTGAGATACAGGAGATTTGATTGTGGTTGTCACGTTCCAATTCGCGTAGAGAATGCACTGTATGTTCTAAATTTGCAATCTGAGGCTTACAAGCTTACATGCATAAAAACCCTGAATCCAATTTGCGCCTCCAACAAATGCTCCAACCTAACCGTGATTATCCGATACAACCAAAACCCAAAAACGCATGCATACCTTTCATGGCAATTTATCAATATATATGGCAAAAGAATCTAGTCTCTTCGTTCTCTCTCCCATCCGTCCCGTTATGCTCCATGAGCAAGTTCTCATCCCATATCCATGGCACATTTACATATGCTCGATCGGTTCTTCGGGGAGAAGCTCCTCTACCCCCTCGCTTACAATGCAAGACTTCAAAGGAGGCCGAACGAGATCATTAAATAAGAATGTACCGTAGACAAGCAGTGCAAATCCGAGAACTTGTAACCACTTGAAGGTTTCCCAACCCAGGAATAGTGACACGATCCAAATAAAAAGGGTGCGACAAGTGTCGATGGTAGATCTTGATGTGGCGCTGACTGTTCGGGTCACGGAAAGTCCGAAGAAATTGAAGCCACTGAACGGGTTATTCAAAGGTCAGAAAATATAGGTCAGGAGGAAACTTACCCGATGCTAATCATAATAAGTACACTTGAAACCCCAATGGCTTTGTATTGCGTAATTTGTCTCCACCCTTCAACAAGGTCAAAGTATCCATATCTTCCACCAGCAGTTCTGCCGACAGCAAGATGAAGGATGACCATACCGAAAATCGTGACTCCAAACCCGAAGAGACCTTCCCAGCCTACAACTTTGAGAGGCTCCAAGGCAAAATTTTCTAGGATATATTCCTCCAAGACAAACTGAGATGCGGTGAAGATTTGGGCGCCGGCAATCAGAAATATGCCAATCATGGCACGCAGAGCTTCTGGCGTTTGGGCTTGTCTTGCTGCCAGTTTAAGTACATCATGGGCGAGCGTTATTGAGGACGGCGCAGCCCTATCTTCATGATAGAGGGCCCCAGCCAGACCAACAATAGCGACCCCAAGGACAACAGTAACCAAAGCGAACCATTGAAACAAGTGTAGCTTCTTTTTCAAAAAGACAACACTAAACAGTCCAACAAAGAGCACCAAAGCCCCTCGGGTCATTTGGTAAATCGAGGGCACTACAAATAAGAGACCGACGTTCACTAGAGATTTATATTAGTATTAATACCAACATATGTTGTGTGGCTTCGAATGCCCTTGACTGAAACACTTGGAACATGGCTACTTACTCAAAGTCGTTCCACAGATATCACAGATAGCCGGCAAGGCTAGCAGTAGCACTCTCCACCCCACCAACGGTATTCTATCCTCGTCCGCGTTTATTGCCAGTCCCTTCGTAGTCGTGCTTGATAAGATACTTGCTCCATCGTTGTCCGCAGCCTCTCTATCATGCGTATCGACGGCTTCGTAACCATCCACTTCGGGCCTTGTGCTATTTGCAAAATAGCGGCGATAAAGAGAGAATGCGCCAACGAAGAGCCAGCAGCCCATCTCTCCAACAAACATTTGAGCCGTCTGTATAACCGGCTGCTCGAATAGGGCGCGTTTCTTGGGATTGGGATCGTCGCAATTCCGTACGCAGACATTGTCCTAGAACCCGATTAGCAGTGAAAAGCGATGGACCTAGAAGGTATACTGACTTGGTACTTTGTGAGCAGAGTATTGCAGACACCCGTCACCAACATCATGGCGACCAGGAATGGTATGAGCACCTTATGACTGATAGCCATATTGACGGTGAGTGGTGAACAGACTCAAGGGATAAATCTGTGTATCTAGGCCCAGTACGTTCCAGCCATAAAGGTACAGTATCAAAATAATATTTGATCAGAGAATATCATTCACACAGTTAGTTGGTTATCTTGCTAGAATCACGATGTCGATGTAGATGTAGATGTAGATTTAGGATGTTGAATCAGAAGTAGAGGAATCCTTGTCTTCGTTCGTTGTTTGGTGTTTCCTCTTTGTTTCGTTATCTACTCTATTGGGGCTCTGATTAGGAGCTGAGTTAGGGGAACTGAACTGGAGCGCGGTGATACGTGGTGCAATTAACGAGAACGAAAATCATCGGAGTTTCGAAACGCCGTCCTTCATCACAAGACCTCTTTATTAGAACACAAGCAAGGATACTCGAGTAGATGATAGACGCTCGAGTACTCCTGATATTGTTGTTGCTTATGCAAATCATATCAAGATCATCAAACGAAAATCATCATTCATGTGCTGAGTATGCAATACGAATAACAGCGTCAACACACCACATACAAAATGGTTAGGCCAGTGTCAGTTCAAAGAGAGGGAGAGGGAGAGGGAGAGGGAGAGATAGAGGGAGAGAGAGAGAGGGAGAGAGAGGGGGGGAGAGATAGAGAGAGAAAGAGAGAGATAGACAGATAGAATATTGATAGTCACCGCATGCAAAACAGATACACATTCGATCGGTGTTTATTTATTGTAGGAGGGAAGAGGTCTTTTTTTGTTCCTTGATGCGTCGTCTGAGATCATGGTCTATGAATATACAGCCACCCCTATCATCTCATGGGTCATATCGTTTATACATCCATCGAGTCGTAAAACATGCACATGTAAATGCTAACCGGCCAATTCCACAGCTGAGTAAGTGGAAAAGAGGCAATTGAGAATTTGGTGTTGATACATTGGTTGAAGAAGTGAATTTGATAAATTATACGCCGCCCAATGCTAACCTTTAAATTTTGTACTCCGACCCAGTGCCTTATTTACCAGCCGCAGCCGCGGCACCACCACGTCTCTTTGGGTTACTGCGTCCAGGTCGTTTCTTGTTTTTGTTGGCTTGATCGCTTCCTTCGATGAACTTGAGAAGTTCATCAATGCTTCGCGAATCGAGTCCCCGAGAAGAGCGAGACTCGCGACCAGCTGCAGCCTCGGCTGTTTGTCCAACCTGGGGTTGAAGCTGAGTCTGACCAAGAGTGACACGAGGAGAGACTCGAATACCGGCTCTGTTTCGTCGAGCCTGCACATCCTTTGCGTGTTTCGCAATCGATACAGCGTTTTGGGTGAGTTGTTCAAGCCATTTCTCTGCCTCCTTAGTGTTCTTGTCTTCTGCACCTAATTCGGTAAGGAATATATTGTAAGACTCGCGCATACGATTGACAGCAGATTTGGAGTCTTGATCCAAAGCCAAAGCCTGAGCCAATTGGAAGAGTAGCGTTGCAGCATTAATAGAGTGCTTCCCATAAACCTCCTCGCAGATTTTGAGAGATGCCTCGAACCACGTGCGAGAATCATGATACTCCTTCAAATGTTGGAGCATGACTGCAGCATTATTAATTGTTGTGATAGAGTCAGGATGGTTTGGACCATAAACAATCTTCCACAAATTCAAAGCGTGCTTGATGTAAGTCAAAGCTAACTTCGTCTCGCCACTGGCATGTGCAATGAGTCCGAGATTGAGATAATTCAAGAGCGTTTCAGCATTATCAACACCTAGTGTTCTCTCGGAGACAATAACAGCCTTGCGGGCAAGTTCCATGGCAGCCTCCTTCTCGTCGAGCTGGTAATAGAGCATTGACAACGAGTTGTATACTCTCGCCACCTCAGGGTGAAGAATACCGTAGATTTGTTCGTGCAATGACAATGATTCCAATAGTAATTCTTGTCCTAGTTTCTTTTGCTCTTGGAGGAGGGAAATACGCCCAGCTTCCAATGCTTCTTCAGCAAGCGAGCTTCGTGGAGAGGCCTCTTTGATGATTGGTACGATGTTGAGGATGTCATCTGGGTTGAAGGTGACAGGCGATGAGGCATTCACCGACGCAATAGATGCAGGAGAAGTCTCGCGGGCACTCTTCTTCTTCTTCTTGCCATTGGTGCTCTTTCCGCTGGGAGGTGCATCCTTTGTGGCATCGCCATTATTCGTTGGTGGAGCAACTTTTGCTTCAGTGTGCGACTGCTTTGTGAAATGGTATGATTTCATTTCCAACTGTATACCAAGCTTCAAAGATACTTCACGGAGTAATTGCAAATGCTTGATGTCTACGTTCCAAGTAGCGTCGAGGGTGTAACGATAACGACGTAGGACCTGTAATTCAATCTCTTGTTTGAGACTGTCAGGAGTAACTTCTTTGAACTTCAAATCTGCCTCGGGATAAAGCGCGGCGATGGCCTCATCCACATCTGGCTTTGGAGTTGGGTTTAAATCTGTTCCGAGCAAGCAATTGAAGAGATGGGCAATACATGCGCTTGTCAAAGGAATGGGAAGATAACGGAGATAGTTGCCAGCAACATGCTTGAATGCTCTTGAAACCATCTCCTGGACCGCTAGGACGCGTAAAGATTCGAGCCTCTTGCCATCTGCAAGGGTAGCAACTTGACCGAGATATCGGATATTGATACCACGTTTGTGAAGGAGTCTGCTCAAAGACTGACCATCCATAGGGAATCCAACATCACCTTCCTTGAGATCCTGCACGAGTTCGGGCAATACTGTCTTGCGAAGGAATTCGCAAGCTAGTCGAACTTGCTGTTCATCCTCGGCAAATTCGGCCTTTTCCTCATCAGTTTGTGGCTGCTGACCGCTGAAAGCATCTGGGTTCAATGCAAACTTAAAATCGGCAATATCAATTCTTTCCTGGTCAGCTGCGGGCTTGCTGGATTCAGTATCCTTTTCAGATTCGTCCTTCTTAGGCAATTCGCCATTCTCGGTTGGTTCTTCAGCTTGAGCTGGCTCAGATACCTCAGTTGAAGCTTCCAATTTCTTTTCTTCGACAGTAGGTTCGACGGCTTTCTGCGCTTGGCGCTTACGTTCCAGTTCACCGTTTACCCATTCGCGCATCTTGACCTTCCAGTACGATTCGATGAGTTCAGGACGGATGACGGTCATGCGATGCGGATACGCAGATTCGCTTGCTGCATCAGCTTCCTTGGGGCTGTCAAGTGCGGTACCGACTTCCTCCATCCAAGTGATATCCAATGGAGTAATTCGGTATAAATCAAGAACGTACTTTCTTCCGTCAGTACCGAGAAGGCCCTTAGTTTCAATACTTCCTTCAAGGTCATGGCGTTTTGCGTCTTTGTCCCAAACGGCATGCTTCTTGACCTTCAAGGCTTTGGAAAGCTTCTCAAAAACGGGCACAAACTTCTCATCTGATGCGACGATGTCCTTGCCATCCACTGCACCATAATCGATTTGGTTCTCGCCCGGGTCACGTTGTTTGAAAATACCTGGCACAATACTCTGCCCAACTATGCGCTTTCCAAGGTAGTCAATGACCACGGTTCCTGGTGTAAACAATCCGTCAATATCCAATTGGTTGACCATGCGAACGCCCATAACATCCTTGCCCACGGCTGCTCTAGCGGCCTCATCTCCACCCTCTGAGGCGAAGGTGCCCACACCATCAGCTCCAAAGGAGAAGAAAACATTATTGTATACGAAAATTTGAGCGTCTTTGCCTTCAGTCGGGTTGAGAGGGGCCATTTCACCTCTAGCAACGAGAATCGCGCCACGAGCAGCAGCATCATTGTAATCGGCGAACAATTTCGAGGTCAATCGTTCCCGGAATACACGATCTTGAACACCCTCCTTTGGCAGCTCTCTAGTAGACTGAAATTCTTCGTTCCAATCTCGCAAAGTTTCACTGTTATCAACGCCAGCAATAAGATAGTTTTCTTGAGTGCGCGTGATATCAGCTTGGTGCGCAACAAGGGGAGCTGACACTGATGGCACAATCCAAGGGTTCGAAGGAGTTGCGTTCGTAATTTGAAATGTGGCCAAGGGTTCTCTCGTATTGCTGTACTCCTGAAGTTGCGTGAATGAGTCCTCGAATGATGGAGACAAATCACCAAGAAGTGCTAAAAGTGAGTGTGCAGAATGGGCTTTTGGCGCAGATTTTGGGGACGGATCAAACTTGCCCGTCGAGGATTTGTTCACGTAGAAGCCGGATACGTGAGATGTGATCTGAAATTGCTCCCCCTCGTTTGTGGTGACCTGTAGATAGAGCAAGTGTCCCTTCTGTCTAAGATGGTAGGGTGGGGGGTTCCAAGGAGAGACGGAAATTGACTTGACAGTTTTTGGGGCTGGCTCCTGTGCTTTTGGGAGAAGCGTGGAGAGATTTCCAGGCGCCTGAAAGTCAAATCCAGCCATCGGATGGGACTGGGCCGTGCTTGTACCATTTTGAGGCGACTCCGTTGATGTAACCGAGTCAAGTAGCGACGCTCCTGAGATAATACCATTCAAGGTATCGGTACGATCTCCGGCAGCACCAATAAGCTCTCGTACCCTAACAATGTGTATCCTCGCTTCCTTCTCTGTATATGGATCTTCGACCAAGTGTATTTCTGAATCTGCTGTCAAGCCAGGAACCTCGGATATCTGGACAAAGTCATTTATCCTCTCTCCTTTGAATTCGAGATGGAAACATGAATACTGGAAAGTCCCAGGGAGCTCGATTATGGACTGTCGAACATCATGTATGGCTTCTTGTGAAGAAACCTGGTCAAATAAGTATCAAGTCACCAAAGATGATGAGGGGTAACTGACGATGATTTGAATTTTATGGGGCTCGCGGGGAAGCACTACAGTCAATTGAAAGACTGTTCTCGAATTAGCATAAGAATCTGTATAATCCCTTAAACCGCCAAGTCATCCTACCTTCACCGCCCACTTCCCCACCATCTTCCTCTTCATGGTCAACGCCATTTGCTACGGCACTATCCTCAGTGGCAAGCTTTTCTGAACTGCTTGGAACATCGGTAGGGGTTTCTGGAGACGATGAATGTCAGTAGATGACTAATAAAGGGCACACATCAAATTGAAAGGATCAATTGCGAAGGTCTCTGCGCATATACAAAATTTGGAAGGGCTTGGAGGGCTTAGAGGGCTTACCAGGAGTAGCAGTGGTATTGTCAACCTCATTCGTTACAGCCATTTTGTACCGGGAAACTCTCTAAGTATAATACAACGACAAGAGGAGAAGATATAAAGAAGTATTCCAACACAAAAATGTAGGAATTCAAAAGGACTTTCGTGATGTTGTTGTACAAATTGAGAAAGGAAAAAGAAAAACAGCTCTTCGTGTGCGTATGGTATGGATCGAAGAATAAATTTACTCTGTCTGTTTTTTATTCAAATCCGAAAGGGCAAGTACAAAATTTAGGTTGGGTGGACGGAAAAACCCGGCCCGGACAGAGAAAGTGTATTCTGGTGATCCCACCCTTGTTGACATCACTACATCCAACTTACTCCTCTCAAAAGCATCAACAACACACTTTACTATTGCACGCAACTTTTACTTCATTTTGCATTCCTCTCATACATTATTGCCTCTCGTCCAAAATCCGTCAGGTCTTGCATTTCTTCACTCATTTGCTACGAGAGAATTGCTATTGCTATTGCTATTGCACATGCGGATATCGCGCAAAGATCGCTTGTTGCATCGAACTCGATAAGAAGCAGTATGCCTGTCCCCCGTTATCGTGAGAGGCTTCGAAGCATACTAATAGCCCCAGGTCTGGATCAGAATCATGGAGAAGACAGACATATCATTGAAATCAGAATTAAAAGCTGCGCCGTATAGTTTCACGCCAGTGCGACGCAAAGAATCGACGTTGAATCATGGACGACTTGATCGGGATGCTGAGAAAGAATGGACCGCAGCTCGATGCAATCGCTTGTTACGACCTTTGACCTCTCGAATTTTAATTCTGCAAAAGATTAAACAGAGCGCTCTTGATCGCTTGAAATTTCAATCTAAAAAGGGCAAATCGGTCTCTGGTATAAATATCAACGCAGCAGGTGGTGAGACGAAGAATAATAATGCAAACTGGATCGGGCAAAAGAAAGTCAAAAGAACATACTCCGGAAAGGCAGGTAACAAAGGATCCGGGCGACATGTTACCAACCCGCATTCTTCTTCAAGGTTATCCTCGAATGGTAGAAGCTCATCAGTTCCTGGAGAAATTGTAGTTCCAACGCCATTGCTCAACCGAGCTTGGAGAAACACGTCGTCGCCATATCGCGCAATACCCTACAAAGGGAATGCTATCGGTGATTGCCAACAAAGGAGCGCAGATTCAACTTTCGATGGGCCAACTAAAGCTCGACTTCCAGGAACTAGCAAGGCACATCCTCTAGGGTCACAAGCATTATCTAAGATTCGGGATACGATGACTCCTGCACGCTTCAACATCTATGAAGGCATTTATAATGGCCTTGATGCATTGCTAAGGGCTACGCATTCTATATCCAACAGTTCTAACAAAGGACCCAGGTCATTATTTTCCATGTGCCTTGTTACCGTACCAAAGTATATCACCATGGAGGAGAAGTTGTTATCTAGTGAGATTGAAAGAGTAGGTACTCACTCAGCCATTGAGCAGAGGGATATCTCTACAGAAGTTTATGATGACCTCGAGCTACTTGGATCATCTAGTCGAGGTTGGACACATCTTCAGAGTGTAGTTCGAGCTCATGGTGTTAAGATAGTTTGCGATGCAATTTTGGAAGGTCTCTTGGATTGTGAATTTTGTGAAATGCTTGTCGACCTTTGTATACATTGTGGTCATTACGACGAAGCAGAACTGATACTTTCAGGTCTACTGTCAGCATGGAAATTTCCGAATCCAACCTCAAGTGAAAGTCTTTTTGAAGATTATAATATTCACCAGCCACTATTAAAGATCCAAAAGTACGTTGAAGTAACGGGCCGTAGAGGGTATGGATATCGGCAATTCTCGATTTTGATCCAAACTGGGATTCTCTCTTTTCAGTGGGTGGTGACACCAGCGTTTACACCAATTTGGACTGGGTTGATGCAAGATCTATCATTGGAATCTGTCAAAGTAGATGCTATGGCATTTATGAATGTTATCTTACCACGCCTTGTAGAATATATGTCATCATCTGACTCTTGGTTGGATACTGACCTCTACAAGGTATGCAGAGCTACGCTGTTGAGCGTGCTGACAACAATTTCATCCATCATACTCCTCAATAGAGAGACCATTGGAAATAACATTAAGCAAGAGTCTAAGGATACCACCACAATTAGCGACACTTATTCGATGGTCTTGAGGGACTGCTTAGAAATCATAAAGCGTGATGCCAAGGAGAATGATCTGCAATGTACAATTTTACTTCTGGCATGTCTAGTGACTGAGCCTAGTGCGGACAATATTTCGGATTTCATTATTGATCCTCTGTATAGAATGTATGCAGAAGAGAATGGAGAAACAAATGCCGAAATGCCTTCTAACCTCTTCGAGAAGCCTTTGTCTGCCTACAATGAAGCTGTGAGGTTTATATCCTCGGTGGCACGTTGCTGTGGGAAAGGAGCTTCTACCTCTGGGTTTGAATATCTCCAGCATATACATCAACGACTTAAGCGGGTGAACACGGGTAGAGGTCTGAAGGCGAAAACCATATGGTATGGAATTATCGTGGACAGCGCGTTTGCTTTCGCGCAAGAAGCACCAGGCCAAAGATATCTTGACTACGCGGATTCTTTGGATAGTGAGCTTCATGCCGATAACTCAAGAAGACCGGAATCGGCAAAAAAAGAGGCACGCCACCCATCATTGGCTTTTCGGTGGGAAGAAGGTATCAGCTCCTGGGTAACAACAACACCAGCTACTGATATTAGCAAAAACAAGGCCAAGAGCAGAGCTCCCAACTTTGAGAGCGATGAGGACGAGTTTGGATCGCCTTCTGTTTCCCGTGTGCAACGGCCTATACAATTAGGTGGAGGATCTAAGAGGAAACTTGATGGCGAGGAATACGATCAATTTACTGATCCAGACATTCAACTGCCACCAAGGTCCAAAAATAACACCCAACGAAGGGAAGCCTCATTCTTCAATATCTTGCATTGTGATAGCAGCGATGATGAACTCAGCCCTGGCTATGAATCATCTCAAAATAGTCGCATTTTGAAAGAGGTTCAAAACGCAGCAACTCGGCGTCGATCAAAGCTATTCGAGACAAAGCAGGGAGAAGAGAGCCGAGTCAACAATCAAAAGCAAGCATCATTCAGCGAGGACGAACTGGGCATATAAGCAGACAACAAATACATTGATTGGATATACATATGTATAGCTTCTGTGGAAATTTGCAACTTCTCGAGGCGATCGTGTTTCATTTAAGGTCCTTGGGTTTACAGGGCAGCAACTTCTCCGGCGGCTATTCTTACCAGTAATAGCATTATGAATGAGATATTTGGGAAAGTGTATTCACGAGTTTCAATGTCAGAAGTTGTGACATCCACAACGTCCATCATCTACCTGTATGATTAGAGAATCAGATTGCCAGATAATGGATGTTCTTCCTTAAGGCAACGAAGCAGCTAAATTAGGCTGGTGATGCGATGATTTGTGTATAGATTTTTGCAGGGGGGGTATGGAAGCATGAAAAGAAGGGACGGCCGTCTGAGGTGGACTTGGCGCATGTGAATGTGGATGGTGAGGTCTCATTCTGTTCGCTAACGAAGCAGACTGTCATGAAATGGATATTGCAATGTTTGGATCACCCTTCAGAGTGCATTTAATGATTGGGTTTGGAAAAGATCCACGCGTCATTGGACCAAGCATAAACTCTGCCGGTGAAGCTTTGGTTGGAGCCCCCCAAACGTCATTTATGGTCTAGATGTCGATATGTTGGATGTTGGATGTACACATGGGAGACATACGGTTGCGCGAAAAAAAAAACCAGTTAATAATAGCAAATAGTAATCATAATCATTTACCTAACTCCGAGCATCCGAGTAATCCTATCATGAATTTCCCGTTTTGACGCCTCCTTCCGTTGTTGAGTCTGTGATGATTGTCTGATGAAGGTGTGAAGGTGTGAAAAGGTGAAAAGGTGAAAATGTGAATCCCCACCCGGCGATCTCCTATCTTTGAAATTTTTTAAACTTATCGACCGACCACCAGAGCTACCAAGTACCTACCCAAAGCGAACCCCCTCCCCCCCTCCTTGAACGCAAATGGAAACTTTGCACGCGAGTGTTGAGTCTGTGATGTGATGTTGTCATGTTGTCAAGGTATGGCGAGTGGGTTACTCGTATTTACGTTATCAGGATGAGGATGAGAGGAGTTAGGTGAGAGAAGTGAGGTTGAGATGGGTCAGATAGGTAGGTGAGATTGGGAAGTGGCATCTGTACGAGTCATGTGTCAATACTATTATCGTATTGTGATTGTGATTGTAATTGTTTTGGATGAGGTTTTGAGTGGTGAGTTGGTGAGTGGATGAGGGAGGGAGTGAGGGAGTGATGACTCGTACTCGTTGATGCGATGCGATGCTGGAGTAGATGTAGTTGTAGTTGTCGTTGTCGTTGTCGATCACCGGTGGATGTAGCAGTAGAGTAAATGTAGCAGTAGGGATTCAGAAGTGGATGTTATTTCAATAGTACTCGAATATACGCACTCGAGCATTCATGATGTTGATCTTTTGATCTGGTATGTACGACGAGTATGTATATATTCGATCGAGTATATAGAGTAGAGTAGCGTACGAGTACTTGAGAGGAAGACTCAGTATATTCAAATGGTACGTTTATAGCCCTCTACTCGAGCGGAGTAGGTATTCGAAGATGCTTACGAAGTACTCGCAGTACGAGTAGAGAGAAGATTCCAAACTCGATACCCTCATACAGAGTATATCTATCCATCAGGGGTACATAAACCCAAAACAAGAGCCGAGAAAGCATAAGTCCCCTACCCCACATTCGGGCCACCCCCCCATTTGGGCCACCATTTCACACCAA
>NGKF01000016.1:857250-884832 GCA_002162555.1 Monilinia aucupariae | reverse complement strand
AGGAGGGAAGGAGGGGATGAGGGGGGAAGGAGGGGAAGAGATATTGGGATATGATATGCCGTGGAAGCGATATGGAGTACGTCTAAAACAGGGAACGGAAAGGAAAGGAAAGGAATTGAAAAGGAAAGGACATGGAGTATCTGCGTTAGGCTTCTTTCAGCGCATACGAACGAACACGACCTCTGGAGGTCCGATATGGGAGTAGCAAATTTTAAAGCATGGATCGGGGCTTGGCTTGCCGAGGGGATGGTGTTTCGCGAGAGAATATTTAGGGATGGGAATGGAGGGATGGGAATGGATGGCGATATAAACATGGATAGGGATTTGGTTTGCGGCGGTAGGGATTTTCTTTGGTATGCGGTTTGCTTCTTTGATACGTACAGATACCTATACAATGATATGATGCGATTGACAATATTGGGTATTTTTTTCTTTCATATTGATGGGTTCTATGGGTGCGCGCGCCGGCCGGCCGCGCGAGCTTACTCTTGGTGGTTCATCGCGGGAAAGGCCTGATGCCGGGTTCATCAAGGTCCAGCCGAGACCGGATTGTCGGGAACGCTGCCATGATGAGTTCACTTGACGTGTCTGCGAAGGCGGAGGAGTGATGCCCGCACATCAGCAAGTAGGATATGGCATATCTGCTCTTCGGTAGGTAGGTGTTCAGTATATTTCCCCGTGGCTTCAAAGCGTGCATGGAGCGGAAAATCCCCAACCTCTGAATACTCAGGTCCAACCCGCTCGGCCATGGCATGTTTTTCCTCGGATGGCTTCCCTTCTACATTCTGCCTCGTCTTCCTGGGCTGCATAGCTCGGGGTTCCCGGCAGGTTCAGATCACCCATTATAGTGTCCTAAAGTACCTGAGCATTTACTGCTTGCTGCACGGGAACACGGGAGCATCCTCTAAAATAATGTAAAAAGCCAGGCGAGGTCATCAGAGAAAGCTGCAAGCTTTACGATAGTCCTTCAAATATCATCCCAAATAATCCCATATTGTATCGCGGGAACCCCTATGGCTGGGTGGAACCAATTTGATTGTTCGCTCGGCTACTGTGTCATTTTTGCTGTCTCGTCCGATTCTATCGGCAGAAAATAGCATGGAGGGGGAATGCATATCGGATTTTGGGATGCTGGGTAGCCTCTGAAGATGTAGTGGTTGGTTTTAGGAGATTCTGGTCGGCTTTGGGCAACTTTCTTTAGAGTCCTGCGCGCCGGAGATTTCGAGGTGATTCTGTTTGCTCCTTTCCACATCGGCTCCCTTCAATTCTGTCTCGGCTTCACTATCCCATCATGCATGATATAGTACACAACGGTACTATCATCATGCAAAGTCGCCAACAGAATTCTTTTCTGTCTATTCTCTCCCTGCCACTTCGCACCCACAGCGTTTTCCCCCTCTTCCACTCCCTCTGCACCCGCACCCTCCCCCTCAGGTACCGTCCCAACCGCATCAAAAACCTCTGCAAATCTTGCTAAACTCCACTTCTCCTCCAAGTGCGTGGGTAAGACCCATTCGCGCTCGGGGAATTGTGGTATAGATTCCCCAGTATCATGCTCAGCTTTGAGAATCTCGACTTGTTCATCTGGGTGGATGTAGGCACGACGGGGAGGAAGTCCAGAGATTAGAGGCCGAGGGAGGGGCAGTGAAGTGATGGGTGAATGGGTGTGTATAGTTAGGGACGTCCAATCGTGTTGGAGTTGCAGATTTTGGAGGATGGTAGTTGCGAGATGGTGAAGGTAGGCGGGGTGAGGGGTTTCGAGAGGGGTGGGAGTTTGCTTGTTGAGGAGGTTTTGAAGGGCTGATGTGGGTGGGAAGGAGGCGGTGGAAGTGATAGTGGCAGGCATTTTGATGGAGGTCCCAGTCGTTGGGAATTAACAGAGGATGGTAGATTCGAGCGTTTGGTGATTCTTTCTTGATTTGTGATATGTACTCGAGTCATTCTTCGCGGGATTTTGAACGAAATTTAGGTGGAGCAAAAGTTTTTACCTGTGCTTGTTGAGGAAGGCGGTGGAGAAACATCATTCAGCCTTGCACTAAGTATGCAAGGCTATTGATATTTTAAACTTCTCAAGCCCTCTCTTCCTTCTTATTGCAACTCAAAGACCTGACATGCTTTTTATTTTAAACATTCACGTTCAGAAATGCCATTTTCAAATTCATATGGTAGGATGAACATGGTTACTTACTTTAACCTCTAGCTCCCATTTCGGTTATTTTCGACTCTCTGAAGCATGCGATGCGAGTTTATGAATCCTTTGTGAAACTCACACCTTGACCTTGAGTGCACCTGAGGCTGAGCATATTTAAACAACACAATTTAAGACCCAATATCACGTTATTGTGGGATTTCAAAGAGCCTATTGCAATTTGAACGTAATGTCTGGTTCCGCTCCCGGCATGCTGCCAGAGCATGGCTTCGACACCGGTCAAAGTCATCAATATCCAGACCCAGAAGCAAGCCAAAGCCATGATTTAGTATGGCCTGCTCATGCCCCACCACCAATGCAAGGCACCAGTGGTATCAGCATGGACAGAGCAAGAGACGAGTTTGCTGCGATGAGTACAGAGCGGAGAAGACAAAGGCGAGAGCAAGTAGATGGCGCGGACGATATTTTAGGTATAGACCTTGGGTAAGTTATGTTTGAAAAGATGTTATCTCTGAAGGACTTATTTGACGATTATAGTGATGAGTCGAATGACTCTGACCCTGATTACCAAGAATTCGGTAGAGGTATTCGCAAAATGCAGAATGATGTGCGCCAGGCTAGACATCTAGATAGTGATGATGAAGATTCCGATGAGGATCCGATGGGTCGTAAGACTAACAAAGGAGGACGTCGTTCACGTGGTGGTGGTAAAGGAGGCAGAGGGCGTAGACCAGGCATCAGAGGTCCTCGCAAAGCAGCCGAGCCAACAGGTGATATCAAGTTACGTTTAGGGCAAGCCAACGCAGCATTCTTGGAAGGGCGCTGTGAAGATGCTAGAGATATAGCTTCAGAAATCATTCGAATCAATGCAGAGACCTACGAAGCATGGACTCTAATATCAGCCTGCTTCAAGGAACTGGGCGAATACAACTCGGCAGTCAAGGCTCTCATGATCGCTGCTACTTGGAGACCGAAGCATGTTGGGCCTTGGCATGCTGCTCTAGACTTTGCTCTGAATGAGACTGGCGATCTAAGATCGGAATTCCTTATTTCGGCGCAATACGCTGCCCAACAGATACTAAAAGCAAATTCCCAAGATTTAGAGGCGCGGAAAATTAAAGCTTCAATTATGCTTGAGAGAAGAAATCTTAAGCACGCGTCCAGGGAGTATGAGATCATTCTCAAGCGTGTTCCATTTGACACAAAAGTCGTTCAGACGTTAGCATCAATTTACGTTGATCTAGGGCAAATAGAAGTCGCACAGAAACTTTACGTTAAAACTATCAATAACTTCAAACGTTCTGGTGCGGAAACTGACGCTGTCTTTGGCTGGACAGATGCTTACGCCTATATTGAATTGTTCGGGCTCTTGGAAAAGTACAATGATGGTATCAAGGAGCTCAGGTCAGTGGCCCGTTGGTTGGTCGGGAGGGGTGAAGAGGAATTTTGGGATACTTTCATCGATGACGATCGAGAGTGGGACGACGACGATCTCAGAAGATCTGAATGCTCTCAATTTGATGCTATAGTATATTCCCCAGACACATATGGTCCAGGCCTTCCCGTCGAGTTACGTGTCAAACTTGGGCTATACCGCTTATCTCTCGATCATCATACAGAAGCTTTGGTAAGTCAATTTGCCTTGTCACATTGGAAAGTATCACTAACAAATGCAGCGTCATTTTAGTTATCTTAAAACCTCGGATTACAACGGACAAAGTCTTACTGAGGAATTCCCCCATATTTTTGAGGAGGTCGCAGATAGTTTATCTCAAAAAGGTTATAACAAGGATGCGCTAGATTACTATCTACCATTGGCGCCAGGAGCTGGTCCCGAAGGTGCCTCGCTGCAATTCAAGATGGGTAAGTGCTGGCTCAGTGAAAAATCTGACCAAGAGGCCGAACTCTGCTTTCAGAATGCAGTACAAATGGAAGAGGACAATATCCCAGCAAGGATGGAGCTCGCTAGATTGTACGAACGACTGAACGAAAAAGAACAATCGTTTATGTATGTGAATGAAATTATCTCAATCCGACGATCACAGCGGCAAATTGAGAATGCGTATGGTGGAGCAAAACCCAATGATGTTGCAGCTTCCAGAAGGCCGCGTAGAAATCAAATTTATTCTGCATCGACTCGAAGACCTCAATACCGTTATTACCCCCGCAGACTTCTTCACCCAGCAGAAAGACTAAAGGAAGAGGCCGCGAGAGCCGAACATTTGCAGAGCCAGTACTCTATCATGAAAACGGAGCTTGAAAAGATGAGAGCTAGAGATCCAACAGCCACTCAGAATTGGATGGAAGCTGCTGAAGATCTTATCGAAGATTTTAGAGGCTTTAAAACCTTTTATCCTTGGGATAAATATGTCAAATTTTTAGGCTACAGCCATGATGATAAATTTCAAGCGGAGACGAAGCTAGAGAATGATTTAACAGAGATGGCTGATCGATTATCCAAAAGTTGGTAAATTGCTCCCAACACTTCGTCCATAAAGTACTGACACGTTTAGAACTCGGCGCCGACGCTGAGGACCGGACGAGTGCTGCATCTGCTAGTATTCCAGCTGATTTTCGAGGTATCTCGTTCAGCTCCTGGCTGGATATCTTTCTCGAATACGCAATATGCCTCGCTAGAGAGGGAAATGATCGAGAGTCATATGAGATTTGCGAATCCGCCAGGGACGCAATTGTCTTTTATCATAGGCGCGAGGATATGTTTTTGATTCATGTATGCTGGGGCAGTAAGTTACCATCTTTTTTCAACAAAATTTATTCCGCGCTAATTGTGATGAAGCTTGTGCTTTGCTCTGTAATGACGAGGAGATGTGCATCAGGGTGGCAAGATATTTCATGAGAGAATATCAGTTTACTACCGACTCTTATAGGCTGTACGCAGCCATAGCAAGATTATGTCAGTCTCCAGTCTCGTGGTATTGTTCGGGACCTGAACAAAAATACATGCTTCGTCAAGTCAAGGCCATGGATTTCAACTTGGTAGACAAAAGTCGTCGTCAAAAAGGCTACGCTGAGAAAGCTGGCTACACGTCCCAAGACAAGAATGGAAAGCCAATTCTCAACGATGATATGGACGTCGCTCTCCTGATGCTATATGGCCATATTCTCTACTCAGGCACAAGCTATGCTTATTCTTTAAGTACTTCAGCCCAAGTTATTTGACCAAACCATTGTACTAATGAAAAAACCCCCCATAGATTACTTTCTGAGAGCTTATGCACTGGACCCGAATAATGCCGTAATCAATATGAACATAGGCCTTGCCTATGTCCATCACTCTCTCAAGAGACAAGCGGATAATAGACAGTTCATGATCCTTCAAGGCCTGACATTTCTTTTCGATTACTACAACTCACGTCAACAGTCATCCATTGTCGAAGAGCGCCAGGAAGCGCATTACAATATCGCCAGAGTTTATCACATGCTCGGTGTCTCGCACCTTGCGATAAAATACTATCTCCGTGTACTCAGAGAGGCCAAAGACCATAAGAGCTCGCGAGAAGATCTCACGATTAATACTGCGCACAATCTTAAGGTTCTTTGTATGATAACAGGTAACAAGAAATTGGCAAATGTCATAGCCAGGCAATGGCTCGTAATTTAGCCGACTTTTTTACAGATCGTCCAGATGAATGGCGCGAAGCGGGCCGAGCGGCGGGACGGGGGCGAATTGAATAATTTGAGTTTGTGAAATCCTCTTCCAATCCAATCTGATAATCTATGACCTAATCAGAGATTAGCAATTATGTGAAACATACCAGTCAAGAAAACGATGCCGAATTGAAGACACTATTCATACTAGTAGTGATCGCAGTGACCCTGCCTAGTTTAGATTCACGAACTGGATTATATTGGGGTTGATTGAAGAGTGCTAAAATCCTTCACGAGTCGTATAAGCCCTCTTCAGATATCAGCGCAAAACCTCTGTCGCCTACAACAAATTTTAAAGTTTTTAAAAATTGGGCGAAATAGGTCTTTTGAAAGTGCAGAGTGCTTCCAAAAACTTTGCTCAGACATAAAAACCGAGCCAGTCAGTGCATTTCCTGTAGGGGTTAGGTATTTTCTGGTTGGGGCATTCATGGAAGCTTCAGTAGCTTCGGTGGCAGCCTGAGTCTAGCATATTATGGTGAACATTCGAGAAATTCCAAGCAAACCTCGCCCGCGATGACTAGTGACATTTCGAAACGATTCTACTTGAATATCTCTAGTTTATTCGTGTTGTCGGGCTCAACATGAGATTAATCATTGTGAATTCATCTTTCGCTCCATCACTACATCGCTCCAACAACTTTCCCTTTCCTCTTTTTACTGCCCAACAAGGCCTGCGAATACCACTTTAATCCGAAGGCAAGCTGGCTTATTATACCTATACCGTCAACGGATACGTAAAGTCCTTTACAAATTGAAACATCTCAAGGTCACCAGTGTGCTCCAAGCTGTTCAAGCGCCTCAGTCGTCCCACTTGAAACAGGACAGGTCCTTTAACTTGGCAAAAAGTGGTGTCTAATCTTTCTTTGGAGGTCCAGAAACACCAGATCATAAGAGCGCTTCCCATTCAACATTCTTTCAGAGATGAACTCTTGCTAAACATCAGCATTGCCATCTCTTTATTATCTATGTCTTCTACAACAGCAGGGGTTGACGATGGGAGTGAAGCTCCCCAGATGAGTTCGGTAATAGCTACTGGCCAAGATCATGATGGCATACCATCTGTTATCGGCAAAGCAGAAAAGAAGGAGGAAGGGAGACCTCTTACTCCGGGTTCGAGCATTGAAGTTACAATGAGCGAAGCACTCAGAGGCCCTGAAGATCACGAGGGACCTGATATCGATCCAATTGCCCCTCTCGATAACATTATCGAAAATATGCCACCGTGTGTCCCTGCCACCGAGACTACCGCAGATAATGGCAATTCCATCTTCAATTCTACACATCACTCTTCCGATTCCGACGACGCAACAACCAACGCTCTCCCACCACCTCCACCTTACGAAAAACTGGCACAAAAGAACCCCAAACCTACAGATCACCTCTCAATCACAATTGGTCCTGCTGTCATTCTTGCCTTCGACATTGTAATCCCGTGTATTGTATACTATATATGGTTCGATATCCATCGATCCCGGTGGGCAAAAGCCTGTAAAGCGTACCCCGAAAACGAATGCCCTCTCGAAAAGCCAGAATATGACAAAGATATTCTCGGCTACGCCGTCATATGCTTTGGTTTGGGCGAGCTTTACATTCTCATAGTACGGGTATGGCGTCTTCTCAAGTATCGCGATCTCTGTGCTCCTCTTCTCTCAAGATCCAAGTGGGAATTAGATGCTACGTCGTGGGTCTACGGTGTTTCTATGCTCATGGCACTGATCCCCTTCGTTGTGGGAAGCAGTCTTGAGATCCCACAATTATACCTTTATTCCCCTGCCTTCCTCATGAGTTTTCTCGGCATCGTAATGGTCGCCTCACTCATCCCCTTCAAACTTCCTATTGGTATAAACTCGCACGCTAGAGGGTCAACCATACGTCCTTTTATATACTATGCCGCCGAAGACTTCATCGCCGTCGACGGGCTTCAAGACCGCGAGTTTCGCGTTAGATATAATGCTCGATATGATTCCTCACTGGGGTTCAGGCGGATGTTTTTATACTTGACACTGTGGTGGATTTTCGGGGTTTTGGTATATCTTGGATGTTTAAGCGCGGTTATATGGTCACTGGAGTTCCATTATGCGTTTGGATTGTCATTGGGCGTGCTCTTTACGTACTTGGTGACTTGGGCTTTGACCAGTTACTTTTGGGTGGGGCTTGTAATGAAGAAAGAGCGACGAGCGCATGAGGAGCGAGTGGCAAAATGTTGATGTGTTTGATGTATTGATGTACTAATATGTGAATCTTTCAGACGAATGCGGGTGTATATTATATGAGCCATGGGCGGGTTGGAAATTTGAGACTCATGAATGGTTGTAATTAGATAATGTTTCTTGAAATGTTTTATATTTTTTTCCTTGAAGATTTTTACATTTATCATGATTACATGGCATGAAATCGCATCATGGGAATATGCTCCTTGTCTCCGGCAGTATGATACTCGATAACCTCCTCTGGGTTTCCATTGGCGTGGTATTCGGGGATCTCCTCCAATCGTCTACTGGCGCGATGCTCAGGTGATTTATCTGGTTCTCCTTCGACCTGATATTCACTACTGACAGCAATCCCCCCCTTTTGGTCCTGTGTCAAGCCCATCTCCTCGTCGTCTAACCTCCTAGCCACCATCCAGCTATCTTGATCCTCAAACGGCTGTTCCTCGTCTCCTCTTCTCCTGCATACAATCTTTCCATTCTCGTTATGAGTCAAGTGCATTCGATCCACATCTACCCTTTGCATGTCTTCTGGGTTGTTTTCGTCATCCTTAATGTCGCAACCCTGTAGTATCAAGGTAAGAGTTCTCCTCTTCGTACTCGTACTTTTCCCTAAGCCGTAACTCTGTCTGTTGGTTCTTTCGGCTCCAGAGCTGAATTTTCTGGATGCTAAGGATGTGTGCATGTCGTTTACCAGTGGTCGCATCAGTGGTATGGATTGTACGATTATCGTTCCGGCTACTTCGGCCGAGTACCAAACCATTGACATTCCTTGACGCCCTGGTGAAAGAGATTTGTTAGGGTAAGATGATGCAGAAGGGGTATGGGAAAAGACGTAGAGATTGTATGGGTATGGAAAGGAGTATAGAGGTGGTAGTATAGAGCAGGGTAGGGAAGACATCGTTACAGCGACTTACAGAAATAATAGTCATTGTAGGTATTGATACCTGGGCTTTCCATCCATGCAGTTCTTATGGCTGAGATGACAGCAACCACAACTCCAAGACTCATCGTTATGCAAAGACCAATCTTCTCTTTGATCCCTATCTTTAGCTTCCAAGTGACTATCCATGGAAACAGTGCCAGTATAAAGTCTGCCATGATATTGAAGACTAGATTAAAGAAGTTAGCGATCGACCATCTTATCATATGGATCTTTGCACCCACTATTTCCTCCAACCTTGATGATATGCACTGCCTGGTAATCGATACAGAACCCCGACATCCTCCAATCGCTCTGATAACCTTTCTTGCCGCAGTACTTCGACCAATTTACAAAAACTTTGAGTGCTAGGAGGATGTTGAGAATGATGAGAGTCGCGATGCAAATGTATCTTTGCCAAGATTTGGTCATCCTGAGAAGGGTTACCGCAAATGCAGATTTGCTCCATGCTTGCCCGGCGGTAGTAAGACAGGATGATATTGACACGAGAATCAACATACGCTGTGGCCAGGTCTTTTGGACATATCCAGTTGCGAATTCATAGGTAATGACAGTGTCGGCTGATAGGAGGACCAGCTAATCAGCACCTGGTTAGCCGAACAAGTTTCAAGATTCGAGATATCAGATATGTGTATATTCACCCAAGATAGTATGAGGACATAGTCATCCCACCAAAGGCCTTGACGTCTTAGCTTGCACCAAAGTCTAAGGACAAGGCATACAGTTGCACCAGCGAAAAGGGACCAGAGGCCGGCGTTGACCTGCGTCTCAGGGGAGACAAAATGATGGACGGCGCGCGTTGAACTCATAGTTCCATTGAAATTCCCATCATCCATCCGAAATAGTAGAGAGGGTCAAAAAAAAATGATGCGCAGGATCCCACGCGATTCTCAGATCTAGATGTTGTGCAGATTTCGTAGGGCCAAGGGGACCACGCGAGGTATATGCAAGTTCTCAATAGTGAATACAGCAACCAGAACGATGGGCACGGCTCCATACAAACCAAGCGGAGAATTTTGGGCAAATACCAAGGGTCTTTTGAGACAGCTCCGGGGGAGAAACAAGCCAGATGCAGCTTATCATATACCAGAGCCCATCGTTCCCAACATCCTATCAATCGTGCTTCTTATTTTTGGGACTTCCATTGATGAAACAGTGATTGATTGCAGGCCAGAAAACGGCATTGTCCGCGCGCATAGAATGATATCTCTCTTCTTCTCCTCTGTATCCCTTCTCTCGGGGGTGGGTATCATCAGTAAGAAAGTTGAATTTAGGCCAAAAGGTAGATACACCCTGTTGGAACTGTCAGGTACAGATATGACAAAACGTGTCTTGCGGAGCACAACCCTCGCTTAAATAAATTGTAGCCCCTCAATACTTGACTGTTTTTAGCAATACAACAATAAGCTCACCAGGCCTTGTCGGAAGTATATTACTCGTAAACTATCTCTTATGCCACGGGATTTGGAAGCGTGGGCTAAGCAGAGATTATCAATTAACTATGAGTAAATCACTGCATTTTATATAGTCAGAAAAATACTTTTGTTTTCTTATAGAACAATATAATATAATAATTCTAACAATTCTAATAGGCCTTTTCTTATAATTCACCAAGAACCAATAAATCTAAGATCTAATTATATTTTTAATATATTATTAGTTAGTAGAAATCCATTTTGATAGCTATAATGTTTCAATAGACTATATCTAGCTAATTTCTAATTTGTAGTTATTAAATGGAGATGAAAACGTATAAAATGTCTCTAATGTACACGAACGATTTTCAACGCGTCGACCTCATTTAAGGGGATACCACGGATTGATGTCATAGAGTTCTCCTTACAATAGTAGCATTTGCATTATTAATATATTATAAACATGACAATAGAAGAAAAGTTAAATAGGGACGAGCTTTACTTCTTATTCCTGAAGAATTATTCTTCTTCAGTGAAGATGCATTTATTAACGTGGCTTATCCTTGATATGATTACGACTTACGAGTATGGTCCTCACTTCTAAGTTCTGATGCTTTCAACAGGATTGGCCGTGGCTGAGTCTACTAACGGCGACTAATAGTAGCTAATCGTAAATTAAGCTCTGTTAAGGTTAATGTTGTAGAAGAAAGCTTATCATCACCATTCGTATCCATGCCGTCCTTGGGGAGATTTTAGCTACAGTAATAACCTTAGAACTATTGTAGAAGAACATTGCCGTGTCATATGCGGAGTTGACCCGAGATCATAGAGAGAATGTAGTAGGAGTTTCATTGGCGGAATCTTCTTTCAAATGCCGGAATTTCTTGGAAAATAGATTAAAGAGACATGTAAGTCATTAGTAGGTCATATGATGCTGCACCGACATAGTACTAAGGTACACACACACTGGGGGCTCGGTAAGGTTAATCAGGATTCAGGAGCAAGAAAAGATAAGATCCTTGATATCTCTACTCCGGACCCTACGGTTCTACTATTAGATCTTAGATCTTAGATCTTAGATATTAGATGCTTCGTACTGCTATGTATACTGTACCTTTTCTCGACATTACGCACTATGAAATCATGTGGTGTCGTTCGAAAACATTACAGTACGAGCACTACTCGAGTACTCGCTCATTATAAACCTTATCCGACGGGTAAATTGATCCACAAGGGAGGATATTGTCTACCCCTCCCTTCTACTTTACTCCTAAACAAAGGTTAAATGATGGATACTCCCCAGTAGGCTTCACTTGAATGATTGAAACCCTTTGCACAGGTCAAATCTTGATCGTTTAGCAGATACAGGGTGGAATCTCACAGGTTTGCACCCTTGATCTGTCGCAAATTTCGAACCGAGTGATAAATCCTACTCGTCAGGTGCATTTCCCCATCATATTTCCCCATCATTCATTTTAATATTCCATAATTAAGAACCATCACTTTTAGATTTGGGAGATCACATACTCTGTATCTAATGAAGTATCAATGGGCCCAAACAAGAGGCCCAACAAGAGAATGTAATGTCTTGGTTGAAATTGCTTCGTAGACCACCTGACGATTGATCGTTGAATAAGACAGGGCGCAAGAAACTCGGTGCACAATTAACAAACCCGCACTTCTTAACAGGTAATACTCAGTGCCAAATACATCTTCATGGTTCATAATTTGAGTTTGATCTGATTCTTGTTCAGATAGATACTTCCATGATTGAGTAATAGATAGGTATAAGTAGGTAGTCAGCCCGCACACGAGGTCGAGCATGTTGGTAGAGACAGTATCAGTCTGTTTTTAGGTCCCCGGGTGCTTTGACTGCCAATGCTAGGTATGTACGAGTACATACTCGAGTATGTGATTGTAGTCGTAATTCTTGCCAGCTATTAACATGGTTGCCAATACTCGTAGTAATTAGCATCTAAAATTACCTAAACATTACCTATCGAAAGAACACATTTTGAATAGTGCTCTTTGACAGGATGCACACCACAATCCTTTCTATTTCCATAGATCTTGGCGGTCAGAGTACAATGAACTTTGATATAGAATTAACAGCAACCAAATCAATATAACCTTACAATTTTGCAGTCACCGTGAAAGTTCGGCTGCGTGGCTGCTCACCGGGAGCTCTAATGCCAAGAATATAAGTCGCGCTAAAATAATCCCTGCCAAACGCGTCCCCGGCAATTCTTTGTCAACATCTTCTTCATCTTCAACCCGACAAGGTTTTCCCAGAAATAGAACTACTTTTTCGTACTCGTGGCTCTGTTGTGTTGGTTATCTGTACTACAAGTCCTTGCGGTTCTCCGTACTCTCTGCGAGATTTGAATGTTCAAAATAGTCATTCGTGGCTTTTTCTCATCGTCGCGAACCAATATTCGAAAAATATCACAACTATGAGTGCCGCAGACACTGCTCTCCTCACGGAGCATCTCACGTATCGACCGATTGTAAGTGTTGACCTGTAATCATACCGGTACTTCTCCTTTCTAAATGCGCCTTTCTAATATCTTCATAGGCCGTCATCGATGATATAATAAATAGTATCAATCTTCTCGCATTTCGCGCCATAGATGCACTCGAAAAGGGTCTTCTTGCCGCTCCCCCAGCCTCAATTGGCTTCACGCCCACCTCCAACCTATCTGCTGATGATGTCGCAACACAATGTCAGCACGAAATCGAATATGGAGTCTATAAGTTGGAGACGCTGCTCAATGCGAAGATTGATAAGAATTTTGATAAGATGGAGATTTATTTGCTGCGGAACGTCTTTGCGGTACCGGCCGATATCAGGGATTGGATTAGATTGAGTCATTACGAAGGGTTGGATTTTAGGGCGGTAGAGGAAAATGGAGCGGGTGGGGATGGGGCACCCACGTCGGAAACTGTTACATTGCAGAGGAAGAGGTTGAGAGAGACAATGAAGTTGAATGCAATTTTGAGGGCGGAAAAGGAGAGGAATGAAAAAACTATTGCGGCATTGAAAGGGGTTATATCACCGACCGCACACCCTGCAAAGAAGAATGTTAAGGCTGAAGACGGCACTGAGATGGAGGTTGACGCAGAAGATGATGGTCAACCCTCACTGGCATTCTTACAGAAGAAGGAAAACTTAACAAAGGATGGAAAACATCCTATTGCGACAACGACCGAATTTGCGCTGTCGCAACTGCCCGCACTAAGACAACTATTGGATAATCTAGGACCAAGATTGAAGGAGTTGTCAGAAGGAGACGGCATGGACGGAATGGTGGGAGAACAGGAGAAGAGTTGGAGAAGGGAAAGGTTAGAGTTTATTGAGAAAGAGACTAGACGACATCTAGAGAATGTAAGAGGCTTGGAGCTAGGCGCACAAGGTGAAGTGAGAGATGGAGAATGGCAAGGTGAGGGGAGGAAACTTGGAAATGGAGAAGTTGAAGATTTAGAAAGGGTTGTGGGGATGTTTGAAACCCATGCTGCACCACCCCCAGGAATTGAATATGCGATGGATGAGGGGGCATGAACTCAGTATTGGAGGTAAACTTTGTGATGTTGATATTGGCGTTTTAAGGATATACCCGAGGACAACTAAATGACTGGCGATAGAGGCGTATATGAGAGTGTCATTGAATTCACATGCGGCAGCATAGCATGGCTTGAAATGAAGGAATCAGCAGATGACGACGACTAGCTAGCACCTAGCTAGACGCTACGAGTATATTTACTACCATGTCAAATACCCCAGAAAAACCTATCCAGGGAAGAAAAACATATCAACCCACTGTCGAATCAAACCCATTGCTATCTTATGAAACCCCTACTATAAGACACATGCAAGCCTAGTGGCCCTGGATGAGATGGAAGCACCAGTCTTTGTTGCATATCTAAATCCTTGGAATGTTTCGAAATTGCTTTTTAGGAGCTTGAGGATGAGAGGGGAAGGAATCGAATCAATAGGACGAGATCAAAGGGGCAGCTTGTTTCACCTCTCGCATTCGCATCTGCCTTTTGAGTCTTTACATGCCCTTTTCATACCCCTTCTCACATTCACGTGCGCACTCATATATAGTATATATTTCAAGGATCTAGAGCGGGAAGAACCAACAAATGTGGGGAGGCCATGGGGTGATGAAATTAAATTCGCCGTATTGTTATTGTTAATCTATACTTTTGTTCTGGGTTCCTCCGGTGGATTGTTCGAAAATGTATCCGTATAGTCTGGCCTGGTCGGAAGCACAAAACCCACTTCGGTTCTGCATGTAGATGAACACGTGATGAAGCCGAAGTGGGTGCGGTCACTGGTGGGTGTTGGGACTAAGTCATTTTAGGGTGGTATTCGCTTGGAGCAAGTGTCTAGGGGATTGGTCATCGATGTTAAATAGCAATATACTTAACGATAACCACCACAACAATGTTTGTAGAAGAGGGAAGACGGGATTCTTCTTCTTCTTCTTCTTTCTTTTCTTCTTTGATAACGAATTTAGTGATTGGAATATTCAGTGGTATGCAGTGTATTTTACATACGCCCCACTCGGAGAATACGTATTCGTTTCATATCTCGCGAAATGATATTCAAGAGAACAACGATGCATGACGTTGAAACAAAAATGATTGTACTCGAGTATTCCTAGTTATATATTACAACCAATATGTATGGCGATGAGATACGTCAATCATTATCTAGTACGAGAGGTCTTCATACCAGTTATGTACTCGTATTGTTATGGCAATTCAACTACGCGAGTACATCAACACATCACACTTCAATAACGAAACGAATCGGAAATTTATCCCAGGGGGTTCGTTTCATGTATACATGCGATTACGAATATGAGTCTTCCTTTTCTTCTTCTTCTTCTTCTTCTACTGGAATTGTAAATATATAAACGTTTAATTAATTTCGCAGCGGAGAAGAGTGTCAGAATGCATGCATGTAATCACGGCGTTGCATTTAGAATCCCTGGGGTTCGATGGTATTGCGTATGCATTCTACTCGCACACTCCGGGGTAGACGTACCTTATGAGTTAGAGTAGAGGGGAATAAACTTTTTTCTTTTCTTTTTTGACTAAATGAGTTAGGGGTCCTATCTTGTAGCTGAGCTTACATACTCGCGTACATATATATACAGACATATAGTAGTAATTCATAATCGATTTGATCTATCTATAGCTATAGCTACGCTGACCATGCGATTCGCCTATGATATGTACAATAATAGATGTTTTATAAGGAAAAAGTAAAAAGAGCTTCTACAAAACAACCTCCCATCCCCCGGAAGATCTCCGAGATGCCTATGGCTACTGTCCGTCCTGTCAAACACTACAGATATATATTAGCTCTTTTCGAAAGAGTATATACCCTATTGGAAAAGTTTCTCCTCTTTTCTTTTGCCCCCCCCCTTCCCCCTTTCTCGTCACTTTTCTTTTTTATCCTTTCCTCCGAGACTAGTGATTACCGCGACGAATAGAATTGTGTTTATTTCACTCGTTCACTCGTTCACTTCTATATTCACCTCTTCTATAAATAAAGCATTCGGTCTAATTAATTAGCTAGTCCTATATCCGAGTAATGAACGCGTATACTCCAGAAAAACAAGCTCCTTCCTCTCAGAGATTAGGAGCTCAAAATGTAGCGTTCGAGGATTTTCTCTTCGAGCTCCTCTTGTGTTTTTGTTTGTGTTTGTACCATTTTGAGTTGGATGGTTGATCTCTTGGTTACTTATCAGTTGGGACCGTTTATTCGTTGCGATGGGGATGGAGAGAAGGGTTGGGTGTGTGGGATTCGTGGATTTCTGGAGGATGGGATGGGATGGGATGGGATTGTTGGGCTGGGCTGGGATAGAATGGGAATTTCATTTTTGGGTTGCGTAGTAGTGGTGGTGGTAGTAGTAGTAGTAGTAATCATTCATAATCGATTTAGTCTAACGATAGCTATTTGGGTTGAATATGAAAAGAGATTACTCGAGTATCAAACTTGAAGGTTCAGGAGGTATCTGAAGTTTCGCTTAAGTACAAAGGATAGAGTGCGAGTACATAAGGGATCGTTAGTTACCTGGGGATCTGATACAAGGAGAGAGACAAAAACTGTAATAGTACTTCGTATAAGCGTCGGAACGCTAAGGCTATTTCTTCAAAAGAGGGTCGGGTTTTTCAGGAAATGCAGAAAGAATTGTAGGTTGCACGTGCAATAAGAACTTCTTGGGCGAGAAGAGAAGTTGAGGAATTAATTCTGTTGGCTTGGGTACAGTATCAATGTTCTCGAGTGCTGGCTCAACTGGTCTGAAGGGTGGACTGGGGTGGGCATTATGGTTGGGGATGTAGATGTAGATGTACTCTGCAGATATATAATCCTCCATGTAGTCAGTCAGTCAGTCAATCAATCAGTAAGTAAATATATTATTGATTAAAGCATGCCATATAAGATTAACGATAACGACAACGTATACTCGATTAAACATCCATATAATCAACCCAGGGCTTAAACTAAACCAAACGAAGCTAAATTCCTCCTGGTGATGTGGTACTTAGGATCTATCTATCGAGCAGATAAATATCTCCCAGCTAACATCAACAAGCTACCTCTCCAAAAGCTCAGAGATAAATAGAACAAAAAAAAGGCTTAGAACTTCATCATTAGCTTGACTAACTAACTAACTAACTAACTAGACTATTTATTCATCTTTTTCTCTCTTTCGCTTAAGCTAGCTGTGTGTATGTGTATATGTGTGTGTGGACTACCCTGACATATCAGATAGATTATTTTCGATCTTTGGCTTTCGATTCCATTGTATTTCTGCTATATATATATACCCACCTATTTATCGTTTGGTAAATAAATTTGTCCTTTATAGGAAACGAAAAACTTAATCAATACTCGAGTACTCGATATGTACTCGATATGTACACGTACAAAAATAAACATTCACATACGAGTTACCAAGTAACCCCTTCTCGCTTAAAACCCTCGCGAGTTCATAGATCTGCAAATCGCAACTAGATCGTTGAAAATATTAAGTGCGTACCTCTACTCGTGTTACTGCAGAGCACTCGTATATATATGAAAATACCAATTCCAGACAACTAAACTATTAGACAGGTATCGATACAGTCGAGCCCATATAAGGGTCTTGCTATACGCTCAGGAGTGCTGATTTGAATTTAGAGTATACTCATACGTAGACTTATACAATAGTGCCGGTGGTCTATTGAACGGATCTAAGCACACGATAGCGGTCCCGATAAAATCTCATGCTAAGTAATATTCATCTTGTATCGTTCCAGGTACATGATTTTTAAGAAGATAATCGGCTATAGGAACTTTGAACTTTGAACTTTGAACTTTGACATCAGCGGTTTCGATTCGTGGACTGATAATCGCGTACTATTATTACACTCACAAAAGAAGAGAAGAGAAGGGGAATATGAAATTTGCTACAAATACTATTATGGATGCGAGAGATGATGCATGGTATTAAACCGCTCATTTTATGTGTATATGTATAACTCATTCCTTTATATCTAGCTTGCAGCTCGAATATTGCATTGAGATAAATGCTGTTGTATGTATTCAAGCCAAGCTGTGTATCATTAAGCATTGACTACGAGTAACTAGACTCAAGTTTGATGATAGATACGCAAGGGGCTTTTGTTGCGGTACTGAGGTTGTAGGATTAGCTGTTTAGTTAGCTATTTCTTTTATGCTATTTACTTTATATGCATATCGTCACCATGGAGATTTGAAAAAAGGAGGGATGAACAACGAGATAATATGAAGTATGATCTGGCAGAAGTACTAGATAAAGTCCATAAAAGATAAACCTCGGGTTGAGAGATTATAAGCCCGAGTGAGTTTTTATCGTCGGAGCCTATTCGTGGAGTGAGGTGATAAGGTACAGTCAAGTAATGATGAGAAGTTCTCCTCGCTATATGAAGGGGAAGCAATAATTTGTTGGGCTGTAAAGTACATGTGAGATGATGTGTGATAGATGGTAGCTAGATGCCAAATCAAATTTTGAGGTATGTTTTCATTCATCATACTTTGAGGTCTTGGAGGACTGCGCATGCGTAGATGTTAGATACTAACAGCTTACCCTTACATCCACACCAACACCATCAAAAATCAAAAACGCAATACGTGAATTCCTACCTCCTCTCTTCACTTTCCTTTTTGAGCATGAGAGTTTAGAGTTCAAGCTAATGAATCAAGGCAGAGAGATGTAGAAATTGGGGTTGGAGATGTAGATGCAGGTGGGAATGATAATATATATATAATATTACCATATCAACGCCGAGCTATAATTATACGGGTATTGAGTGTTCTTCTACTCGTATAGACAACAGACTACTCGTATAGACGATAGACTTTACAGCAGAACACAATGAACTTCCACATACGCAAACGGTATATATAAGTACAGGCCAAGGCATTATCGACACGAGAGAACATGGAGACTCACCAATCAATACAGCTTTGTGGATGAGCATAGACAGCCGCATCATTTGATCGATTTCGCATTCCGCGTTGGTGTTAAATTATAAATTTTAACATGTGCAGCATATCTGCGCCAAGTAGTTTGGATGCAAAGTGAGTTAATTCGCAGATCAGATCGGGAACAGGAGGGTAATGCGCCTGATATCGTGATGGAGATCGTGTCAGCTCCTCCATACATATATCGATGCGATGAGTTGACCTCTCATTAACCATGTTTGGGACATTTCTGCGTCGGGAATTCAGAGCTAATATATACATACGTGCAGGTATGAAAACAATGCTACTTCACTCTCCATATATTTATTCCCAAGACGCATTTCCGGCCCCGGGCTTGGGGTGTTGATATTCAATCAGTTGGAAATAAATGGATGTCGGTTCTAACAAATATTTACTTCTTTGGACTTTTGCCCAAGCATCGAATTTTCGCAATTTCTTGTAGTACTGGATCAAAATACAAGTAGAATGGAGTGGATGGATAAGAATTCCCCCAGCCCATTTTTTCATCAGTATAGGAAAACGCGCATGATATAGATATTCAATCGGAAGATCGAGGTCTTTAGTCTTTTGGTCATGGGTTGATCCATACCGTAGGTACTCGTAATACTTACCAGGTGATTAAGATTAAATCCAACACCAGGGTCATTCCCAACGACAAACTCGACTTGTGAAGAGATTTGCGCTATTTGCTCCGCTAACAATCCCATTGGGGCCAACTGGGTGATTTAGTCAAGTTGTACACTAATATATTGAGGTACGACAATACTGTTTATTTAGATATCTAGGAATCCTTCACGACTTTCTCAAATTCAGATGGACAAACAACCCTCATTCATCCTACTTCGGCTCTATGTCTTGTATAAAATATTATCAATATTTGATGATGACTTGAACCGTTGTTGACGAGGCGTTCATTTCATGTTGAAAGGTATAATCTTCAGTTCATGATAATATAGTCTTTAAGGAAACTTGGATATTACTGATTTAATAGACTCGACTTCTCATTCTTCCTATTACTCGAGTAGATCTCGAACCTTTAATACTTGGAAGAGATATTACGTCATTTAATTCAACCGTTTCTTATTCATGATTTCTGGAATAGCTTCTATCCAGTCCTTTGGTGTAGATTCAAAATACTCAGTGATTCTTGTATTATCTCTGAAAAACAACCTCTTTCCCGGGCAATTTGGATGTTGACAGTAATCTAGTATGCTCGGTGCAGTTGAAATGAAAACTCCCAGAGTAAAATTTTGAGATATCAGAACCAATGTTTTGCAATTAGAGAGCTCTCAACACTTCTCGTCATATCTCCCCGCTATTCTAACGGTCACAAATCTCGTTACTATCAACGAATAGTCACGTAGTTTGGAATTCAAGACTTCAAATCAGAGCTTGCAACATGACTTTATGGGATATTGATAAAGTAGAAATGATAACAGGAATCTTCGATATAGTTGTTCAGGAACCGCTGGCATTATGACTTGTAGGGCTTATAGGAAGCTTAAAAAAGAATTTCTTTAGTTGCTCTCTTAAACAATCCAAGCGAGGTACCTTTCATTACTGGGTAGCATGGGCCAAGAAGTATAATTGGAACAAGACATCTATAAACAATGATACTGGCTCGCAGCTTCTGATATCCCTAGTGCTATCTTGATGACTTACCACTGGGTCGTCACCATGAACCACAACATCATCAGCCACTGCCACACTCGCTTTAACTTGATTGATATCCTATGCCTTTGAAGGAAAACCAAAGTACCAAAATTGCAAAAAATACCTAGGGCGAGAAAGACGAGTTGATATCGCCATTGTATATGGCAATGCGAAGATTAGATACCCAAGTACGTATGACAGAGAACACACTGTGACTCTAAGCTGCAGAGCAGTGAGGTCAGCTCCTATCGCGGATTGCAGGATATATATTGGCGGCAATAATAAACATATCAATAAGCCCATACATATCGTCAGCACGGGATATAGAATACTACTCCCCGCATCACATTCGGCATTCGATGTAACTGCCTGTCAACACCGATCAAAATCGGTTGCTGAAAAGGTCGCTTGTCCCAAAGCAGTAATTGCATGCAGATCACAGCATTATCAGCATCCCAATCCAGACATACAGACAGTACACTCTCCAATGCGATATCGGTGAGATGAGATGGCACAATGCCAAGACTTCGCATTTGGTCACTTGATATACGTGACGTTCCCTAAAGATTATTATACAGTATCGGCATCTGTAGAGTCGCATTGCATGGGCCAGAGAGATTATTTGATATCCCTAGCCCTTGGCCGATATACCCAAAGCGAGATGGATCAAAAGAACGAAATCTTCGCCCGAAAACGGTAAAGAAGAAGAATCCGAGTAGAATGGGAACACATAGATAAGCAACAATATGCAAGCAAGCAATTGGAAAGGCTTCTTTCCGGTGGACCGGCCACATCAACACGTGATTCAATTCCCATCTTGGGATGAAATGGATGAACTCAACTTGAATCCGTCATCCTTTCTAAGAAGGGCCTGGTGGGCCATGTTTGAGAATGTGATGTCATAATGAAGCTGCAATGAAACTGTAATAATGAGTCATCAAATTGAACCAAGTAATGGAGGACACGATAAAAGGTTAGGGCATGCATAAATTTAACCAAAAAGAAAGATATTGATGCTATAGTAATAGAGTAAAGTAGAGCAGAGTAGAGCAAAGCAAAGCAAAGCAAAGCAAAAGAAAGTAAAGCAAAGTAAAATAGAGTAGAGTAGAGTAGAGCAAAGTAGAGTAGAGTAAAGTAAAGTAGAGTAAAGTAAAGTAAAGTAAAGTAAAGCAAAGTAAAGTAAAGCAAAGTAAAGCAAAGCAAAATAAAGCAAAGCAAAGCAAAGCAGAGTAGAGTAGAATAAAGCTTCAAAAGGCCTATCTTCATCCCTACTTCTGATCGATTATCCGTCCATCAGTTATCACAGCTTCGAATTCATTAATCACCGTATAACTTCACATACTCGTAAGCGTGAAAGACTCGGATGAATCTCACTCGCCAAGTTATCAATCACATTTCAAATATGATACTTCTTCCTTTCCCATCCCATCCCATCCCGTAGCTCATGCCTGCATTATTCACCAAGCAAAACGATGTCCACCCCACCACACACACACACTTCATCTGGAGACAGACGGTTGGAGAATGAGATAAGCCTTGTGAGTGCCGAAGTTCATGGGGTTGATAGTTGCATGCCGTTGTATTGGTGCACGCCATAACCTTGGACAGGCCTGGGGAGGATGAGATGCGATACGATGCGATGCGTGTGAAGAGATACGATGTTTGTATACTATTGTACAGTAGACGGATGGAAGACGCTCACTCGTGGATTCGGGGATTATTCGGGCGTTTTTGTATATGTTCCTAGGTAAGGTCGATACATGATTGGACAGTTATTCAACATGTATCGGATTTATCGGATTTATTGGATTTATTGGATAAAATGGATAAAATGGCAAAGTGGTGAAGTGGTAAATTGGTAAACTGGTAAAATGGTAGAAAGTCGTAGGTGGGGATGATTTGTATTTCCTCGGTTTGTACTATACGAGCACATCCTATACGATAATAGTACTAGTACTGTATCCAGACCAGTAAATTGTAGCAAGGAGATTGCCTGATATGGCGGAAATCTTTCATTCCTCGAAGTTTAATTGGTTGATGATCCCTACTATCCTACGATATCCCATGAGAGAGGGGCTCACATCTCGATATCTTCACATCATATTCATTGGATTTTACACCACCACCTCGATCGGAGTTAGTCTGTCCTCATTAGGTACCGTACCTCGGCACGTGTGAGTCTGGTTGAACTTCGGAAGTGGGTAACTAGATGGCTGTACTCGTATTATCAACTAGTCCGCTTCAAACCATTTGATTTGTTCACTGTACTTTGTAGATACGTATTCATCATCACAGCAGTACAGTACTTCGGAGATGGATGCATGGCTTCACTAGATTGGCTGCTGTAGGGGGAGGTTAAACCCAAGAAGAGGGATCTCGGAGCGGGAAGGGAAACCGGGGCGGCAAGCTGCCTGTACCTGAGTTTGACAACGGTTGGGTAGATATGCTGCTAGCCTACTACTGTATGTCATCCCTCGATCGATCCAATTCGGTTTCAAACATGTAATACGATGAAGTACCGGCCGGTAGGAGATGAAGATGCGGTATATGTATGTACGTATGTATGTATGTATGAGGAGAGTTTGTGATGCGAATGAGTTGCCGGTGTGAAGGTGGTTAATGATGTAGTTGCATTATATATTGACCTATCGATCCACCAATAGAAATTGATCCTCCTAGATAATGCCGATTATGTAATCCATGCAATCCAAAATAAGCATTGATTAGTAATCATAAGGCTCAATCATTTAAATCTCCTCGGGTAGATATACTTTATGAAATTAAGGATCTTATATTTAAATTACGATATATTAAATAAACTAGATTATATGTTCTATAATGTTGATGTTTCGAAATTTTCATATTATTATTTTCAAATAAACAAATAATGTTTTATATGCGATTGTAAAATCAATGTTATATTGGTTGTTAATCATTCACTGAAACAAGTATCTTTTAATTTTATATAAAACCGTTTTACAGTAATATGTTCATTTATCATTCTGTATTATAGCCTAGTTTTTTTAATTCTCGGTCGTCAGTAAGCAAGCAAAAAAAAAAAAAAGGTCTGAGCACTAGAGGCAACAAGGGAAAGGAAAGCCAAACAAACTACTCTGCTGGACCATCACTTACTTAACTTATTAATCCTATGAAATTTACTCCTACAATCCATTTTATTATCATTCAAGTTGATCACTCTTTCAAACTTCTTGAATGATTTCAATACAGAATTATCAACCTCTTGATCAACATATACATGATCAAAGGTTATTTTATCACTGGCATTAGTATTTTGGAGGGAGGAAGGAAGTATTGAAACGGCATTTGCTGCATTTAGCTCGTCTCCGAAGCTCCCATTCAAGCTGGCTCGGAACATCAATCTGGGTCAGCAATCCACCAGGTGGTCGCATGCCTCGTCCTCCACCCAACTCGAAGCGACAGCAAGGAGCTGCGAATATCCGCGATACCAGACACGATAATGGGCTTGTAGGTCCGGGGAAGAGGGTACCTCGACAGAAGAGCAATGGGCATATGAACGGAAATGCGAACTCCACAGAATCTATTTCATCAACACCACCTTCAACCCCACCACCACCTTCAAATGGCCACGCGAAATTACCTGGACACGCCGACAATACATCAGAACATAAAGCGGGTGGGGATATGACGAGAAGGGCTTCAGTTGGTGGACATTCAGACTCATCTCAGGATATTTACAATGTCCCCACGATCTCGTTGCCGCAAGAAAATCATCGCCATATCAACGTCAATTCTGCCAAGAACCCTTCGGTACATCGTGATTCGGGCCCATGGCATTATGCGAAGACTGTATTGACATCTTGCCCGATATCTGACACACTCGCCATCCTCATTGTCCTTCTCCAGGTCCCACCAGCTTTCTTGACCATTATTCAGTTACTATTCGCCACTTTGACCTTCGTTCCTCCATCAACGACTGCTGTTTCTGGAATAAGCTTTATAGATATGTTTGAGGGAACAACTGCTACCCCATCATTGGCAACGGTCATGGTGGTTGATGTCATTTTTCTCTTGGTTTGGCTATTCTTGTATGCTCCACTGCAGGAGTTTGTTTTACAATTTGCACAATCGGTGATCGCGTTGACCTTGGGAGGGGGAATCAGTGGGAAAGAGGCTGGCATGAGAAATGTCTTCCTTTGCTTTGGTTACATAGGGCTCTCACATTATGCTTCAACGAGCAACGTTAAACCTGCCGGGCTTCGAGCAATACTATCATCTTCACGGAAGTTCCTAGGACCATTCGACCCTGATGACCCCCTCGAATCGATACCACTACAAAGCGCGAATTGGAAAGACCGAATACCAATCTGGGCTCGAAATATCCTTGCGGTTCATATCCTTGCACAAGGAGTCGTGCGGTATATTCGAGATTTATATGTTAGAAGTCAAAAACGCGATCATGCAGTATCTACTTTGGGGGATCCGGAAGCAGCAAAGGGAAACCCAGATGGAGCCAATGATTCTTCTACTACCAATCCACAAACGCCAGATACCGAAACTACAACTTCATTACATGCTAGTCATACCGCGATTACAACCAGGAAAAAAAGGAAACAAAGCGCGCAAGTTCGTATACAGCAGCCCTTGTGGGCAGCATTGGCAAGTACAAAGATTGTCATGGTCAAAGAGTACGAGACGTCACACGCAGCTGCGGAGTCGGCGGGTACAAATGCAACAGATGCTAGTAACCTCGGAAATGCACCTTTTAGTACCGAACCAGAGCGAATATGGATTACAAATGTTGGATCTGACACGGTTTTATTCAGTACCAGCTACTTTCCCAAACATAAAATTTCCGAAGATAATCAGGGAGCTGTGGAGGGATCAGTTGTAGACTCGAGGATGCCCTTGTTTGTTAGGGTCAATCAAGCACATTGGCAACCTACGAGGATGGAGGCCAGCATTGATCCTAACTTGCCGGCTGGACAAAACACGTGTTGGGATGGAGAGATCTTTGGACTTGCGCCTTCGAGTAGCTACGAGATCGAATTCCTCAATACTGTTCGCAGCAAAGTCATTTTTTGTACCAGTGTTAAAACACTCAGCACTCCTTCAGATACTACAGCTACCACTTCTCTTTCACCTCTTCCCCCTCAAATATCAGGACGCCCAGGATCACCGACTACCACTATTAAACAATCAATTATTGCATCCGAGACCAAACTCGCCGAAGAGCGGAGTCGCCAGAAACGGGAACGTAAAGACCAACGCACCAAACTCAGTACACTTCGTAAAGATATTGAGAAGCTCACCAGCATCATAACTTCTTCAGGTGGCAACGATGACCGACAACGCCAAAAGATTCAACAAATCAATCTTCACATTAAGCAAGCCGATGATGCGATTTCTGCCATTCAAGCTGAGATTGATATCGCAGATCGATTACCTTCCGCATCAAGGGATTCCGAATATATTTCTGCAAAGCAGAAGTATCGAGCACAGAAAGATCTGTATGAGAAAGCCAAGGCCGAGTTCAATACCAAAAAGAAACAGAATGAAAAGCCGATCACAGATTTGAGCGCCGAACTTCTGAGCAAAGAACGTCAAGCTGAGAAATTGGAAGCCCGATCCATCAAACTCTCCCACCAGGCCGATGGCTACCGTGAAGCTAACATCAAAGGACTGAATGAAGTTCAACGCAAAGAGAAGCTGCGGAGGGATAAAGATGAGGAAAGGAGAATGGTCGAGGCGAGTTGGGCTGAGTATAATATGAAGATGCAAATCAAATTCCAACAGGATACTGAAGCGCTCAATACCAGCTACCTATGCATCGAACAAATGAGCATGGTAATACAGCAGCAACATCAGCAAGAAACAAACCAAGCATACGTCAACCCTAACCCCTGGACAACCGCCGGTGAAAGCTCAGTGTCTGGATTTCCCGCCTACGCCCCAATCTCAAATATACAAGCTATGCCTCAAACGGGTGGCTCAATCGCAATGGCACAAACCACAAGACCAAGAGGCAGAAGCTCAAGCATGTTGAGTAATGAGAGTGGCTTTACCCAAGGTCTCGATTCCGATGAAGAACATACCCCATTCTATAGTCCTTATATCCCATCTCAATCTCATTATTCCCCATTCAACCCAAATCAATCATCAAGTCCTTTCGCCCCCTTGCGCCATGCAGCCACATCTCAGTTTCAACAAAACGATTCATTGGGTTGGCCTACAGCTCGCAAAGGCTCTGGGTCAGGTGATGGATCGGGCTCTAGAGGTGGAAGTTCGAGAGGTAGTATTGGGGATCCCAAGAGTCCTTCTCAAGGACATGCTCAATTGCCTTTGCCGATTGGGGCTGGTTCGGGAATTGGGGGTGAAAGTGTGAGGGGTTTGAGAAAGTATTGGGATAATTGATCTGTAGGCTTGATTCTTTGCTTAGGGTGCTGTGTTTGGTGGGGTTTGAGGGTGATTGGATTGAATTGGACCGATATATTGGTTTAATGACGATGGTCACGTTGAAGTAAAAGGTGTGAAAATTTGGTGACATGTATGGGTAGTAGCTGGGCTGAGGCTGGCTGTATAGACACGGCATTGGCATGGCAGTAAATTTAAGCTTGCAACTTTTTTCTCTCTCTATCTTGATTCGTTCATCTTGCCCCGTCTCTCGTGATTTGACACGACTGATCAAGACGCGCAAAATCTTACGCGATGATACTTTTGGCGGGATACATCCTAGGTGCACTCGAGTGCTCCAATAACCCCTCATACATCTCCTACGTTAATTTGTGTACATGTATACCGGTACATGAGTACACCAACTGATGTCAATGTAAAAAGAAACCTACCACCACCTCTCGCTGAAAATTCTTAAATCCCCTTTGGAACCGCACCCCATCCCTTTCAACCCCCCTATGTACTCGATTAGTTCATCGGTCATGGTAGGAGGTCCGCAGATGTAGATGAGGGTTTTCTTTCTCTCTTGGGTTGCTGCGGGGAGGGCGTTTTGCATGTCTTTTGGTTGGATCCTGTGCGGGTGGATTTGG
>NGKF01000016.1:817148-853780 GCA_002162555.1 Monilinia aucupariae | reverse complement strand
GGGGCGATATTAAGCTCTGGAACCGTTTGAGTCGCTGAAAAAGTTCAAGTGTTTGATAATAACCAAAGCTGTCAAGGTAGTTAGCTATTCCAAAAGATCTAATTTTCTCAGTATACGACTTCTTTCAGATATCAAATACTGCTGAAAATCCAAAAATTTCATCCTGATGAGATATCCAACAAGGTAAAAATATTAGGTCATATTTAGAACTTAAACAATGCACTATAATTGATGATATACTGAACAACTTGGTGTCATCATAGAGAGAGATATACTACTTAGATAATCACTGTTAGGGTTTCATTAGGCATCTTTATCAGGAATTTAATTCATGTTCTGATGTTCTATGACATTCGAATTTTAGCACCGAGACAATGCTTGTTCAAAATATTCCGTCCAGGCAGGAGAAAAATGGGGAGAGGAGAGGTAAATTAAGGAAGAGCTTTGGGTGATGGAGGGGTGGAGGATGAGAGGAAGAAAATAAATTACTTTGAACAGTAGACTGAGGGCTTTCTTTGTCAACAACTTTCAGTTACAAAAAGAACTAGACTGCTGAATGTAGCATTTCACTTTAAGCAGAAATTAAACTCTTGAAGCAAGTAAGAACATACATACTAGATTGCCATTGCTACTGTCCAAGGGAGTTTGTTTGGTATTTCTTACCCACAAATTAATGTTTTGTACAGCATATAAGTTATCACATCAATGAATTTCCAGACGAGTTATAGTTACAGTGCTTAGGTTTGAAGGATTCTCAATCCTTGAGATGTTTTCGCAATTAATCACCTGCGGTTGGACTTTGAGTGGAGAAATGCTGCCGGTAAATGTAAGGGGCTGAGGTTTTTATGTGGATGTTAGCACGCAGGTACTAAAGAACCGAAGAACTCCAATTCAAAACCTGCGGCTTCATTTTAGATAGTACTTAGATGATACTGAGAGTAGCTCGGTGTATTCCCTGCTTCCAGAACTCCATTGCAAAGTTCGGAGGTGGGAACGGTATCTCAGACACTCCTAAGGAACTACACGTTTATGAGCTTCCTTTTTGGACTCTCAATATCATTGTGATTGAAGCATTCGCAAACTTATTCAACTTCATTTATCTGAGATTTTGCTCGTAGGTGTGTTTCCAATCTTTTTGCAAAAACACGGATTTCTACTAGTGATCGATCATCTTCATCTCTAGTAAAGTATTCATTTCTTCATTTATATTCTCAATATCGTTCCACTGTGTGTATATGCTCTTCAAGTCATCCCATTCAACGTTGAAACTGTCCATATTGAACAGGAACCTGGAGATGATCGTAAGATCGAGACGTTCAACCAACCGAGCCATCATGCCTTGATCAAGCAACCAGAAATATCAAATCCAAGCTTCACTCCCGTCTCAAGTCTCAATCGTTGCCCACCAAACTACGTTCCACTATTCGTGAGCTTGTTGATCTCAAAAATCAACAGGCGAACGATTCACTTTCAACTGCCCCATCAAACAAAGCAAACACTAGGCATGCAGTGGAAGCACCTCTTACCGTACCTCTCTCGCATATATAAATATGTATAAGCGACAAACAACAAAATTGCGAGGTTGCTGTGTGGCGTAGTGGTAATGTCCTGCGACTTAATCGTACATCCGTTGGTGTTGGCATGCGGGACTTGTCTCTCCTTCACCACGTGTGTCCATGCGGACGTGTAACCCCTCTTGAACAGCTCGACATACTGAGTTGTACTTGAGACGGTGTGGTCATGCTTCCTTAGTTTCGTTTCATCCGCGATGAAATCGAACAGCGCTCAAAGTAGAACTCCCGGGTTTACAGAGTCTTATTCGACGGCTTCGGCCATTGGATGCTCTCGGGGTTTCTCAACTTGAATCGGACATTACCCGATTCAAGTATCTCTTTTGCAATTTTTTTGGCCTGGTTCGGTTCTTTTTTCTTGGGTTGCAAAGTGTATGTATGCCGCAATGCTTTTTGATCAAACAGAACTTGGTTGGATACAGCAGATATCACCTCATCTTCATCAAGCGAAGGTCTCCATACCTACGCAATGAAATCAATTTAACATTCAGGTGATGGCCAGACTTCAGGTGATAATATTCATTGCATTATTTATCGTTATTGTCTTTTCGCTCCCTGAGCCAATTCGGAGAATCGTCAAGTGAAGCACCACCGAGTATATACGTAGTTATAGATTTTCTTCCTGGGAGTAGGCGACTGCTATCCAGAATTTCGAAAAAGCCAGGGCGACGATGAAATTGGTCAGGCTTTCCACTGGTGATTCATTTTTAGCAAACATGCCCATCATCGATGCTAAATATGCATTTTGTAACCTCCAGATTGTAAAGATATCTGCTGTTGCCAACAGAGATGACTTGTCGACTAGTAGAGCCCAATTGAACCACCAGGGACTCTGAACCGGTATCGTCACTACACATATCGAGACCTTCCGGTGTGATCGAGATTTCGGTTGCTAGAACTATCAAGCCTTCATGATTAGATGTGCCATTTGCAAATTTCTTGCCTATCGGGGAATAGAGCCATGGGAGATATGTATCCGTAAGTATAACCCTAGAAAAAAAAAAGCTTTCTGTTATGTTTTTTAAAACCTCACCCCAGCTGCAAATTTTCTTAGGAAATTCAAGTATATCAAAGGTGGATACAAAACAGCAAAGAGAAAACAGCTATCCTTCACTATCGATTCCTGTTGGGTCAAGAAGGCCAAAACAAGGTTATGGCTTTGCAAATATCCTCCTGCCAGCTTCTATTATCCATGCAGCATTTCGTAAACTCTTCCAGAACCCTTGTCAATGACTGTTCTCATGATGGCCTGTTTAACAGTCTCAGTGGACCAGGGACAAGAGATCATGTAGTCCTTTAACGGGGAATCAAATAATATGTCAATTGGGAAAACTCTGCATCTCCAGTCCGTACATATTGAGGAGAAACTTGATATTGCGAGGACTAGGATTGGTGCGCCACTCATAGAGTCACAATTTTTTCCGATTTGGGCTCTCTATTGATTTCTATGTTCTATTATAGCTCAAGTTTACGCATGTACCTATCTCTGTCCTTATTCTGACACTATTTGAGACTAAATTTGAGATCCAAATTGCTGTCAAGACATGATTGAACGACCACCTTGAGCCGCGAATGACTACTGCACAAGATATTTGACATTCTCATCGGGCACTTTCTATTCTCTTGAAGTCGTGGAAAACCACGGCTTAGGCCGTTACGGCTATGGCCGCAGCGCCTCATAGTATTAAGCCGCATATTCCCGTAATTGTATATCAGGGGAATGAAGAAGCTCTTGCGGAGTCGTAGTCTCCCAGGTTTCCTTAACAAGACCTAAGTGACTTTGAGAACCGATGTCTGCTCCATATTCGTTTCTCTTCTGCGCTTGGATTCAGAGTTGCACCGACAGGATTGGAGTACGGTGCATACGTAATTGCCTATTATAGCAAAAATGGTGACAAATTTACATCCTAATCTTTTGTTGGATAATGCACGTGTTTTACAGTGATGCTCGATAGAGGGGTCCTCAATAGTAATTTCAGTATATTTTGCTAATGCGGGCCAAGTACCAGGGTTCTCATGAGATAATGCTGGTTCCTGTCGACGCTCAGAGAATTCACAGTCCTAAGTCCAGTATTTCCGCTTATATAAGTCGAGCACCAGAACTAATGCCCTTGTTGAATGTAAGGCCGCCGTGTATAGGCCTGGCTATAAAATGTATATGAAGGATTTCGCTTATATTACCTAATCGGTATAAATCTCCTATTTCAGACGGATTATACAACCATGAGACTTAGAACAACATGAGTTATTAGATAACCTCATCTAGAGGTGAAATCGAGGTTAAATTAGAGATAAAGATCTTTTTGTTGTTTCTCAAGCTTCAAAACCAAGAAACTTCCGAAAATATATATAAATCATTATGATTTAACAGAAAAAATAATAATCTCTATTTATTATAAACTATTAGATCATGAATTCAATAGGCAGGTTGGAAGATTGAATAGTAAGTTGTAGTAGCATTTCAATTTTAGTGAATTTAACATTCAGAAAACTCTTCAATCTGAGAATAGAATGATATATAAGTTATCCTGTCATGCTAGCTTTAATCGGCAGAATAGATCTCCACTGGGCCTAACAGCGTAACATAGATCTATTCTAACATAAACTATTTTGAAGCAATAGTAATATAATAGAATAACAATTATCACGATGCATATACATATCATGAAGAAAGTGTAATAGTTTAAAGGATCTAAGCTAGCTACGAGGCATAGAGAGCCCTTATACTCGAGTAAAACTGTAACAATAATAAAACAGTGATAGTAAAACGAATAATAAAAAAGCTATTAGAATAAGATAAAAATGATAAAGTAAAAATAACAACGCTGATAAGTAATAGATGAAATATAACAAATGATAATAAGATTAATAGCAAATTAAATAATGAAAACGTTATAATTCAAATTGTTGTAATCACGTATAGCGCTAGCCTACTTAGTATATATACTGTAGACACATATATTACTTCTACTAGATTAAACAATAGAGACTTATATTATTCCAAAACAAATAATAAAGTTAATTTGAATCCTATAGTATTTAGTAAAATTACTATTATAAGTACACTGCTAACAAATTGAATAACAATATCCGATACATAGGCATCTCTTTTAGCTCTATATATGTTTTGTAAAGTAGTAATGAAATTAAATAATGATAAAAAATAAATAAATGAGTAATAATAGCAAAGTAGATGAAATAAATCTAACGAGATGATGATAGCAAGCTGAATGACAAAAACCTCATCAGTTTGAGGTGACGATAGCAAAGTGAACGGCAAAAAGGGCACCAGATTAAAGTAGCGAATAACAATAAAATGAACAGCGATAGCAAAGTGGGTGGCAAAAACGCCATCAAGTTGAAGTGAAATAGCGAAGTGAGTGACAAGAATGCCACCAGATCAAGGTAGCAAATGATAACACGGACCTTGATGAACAGCGCCAGCAAGTTGGGTGTTAGAAACACCAACAGTCTGAGGCGACGACAGCAAAGTGAATGACAAACGCGGCATCAGGATAATTCCGATTTGGGTGATTTTACCCCAGCTATAGACCGCTTTCACGGCCCTTTTAAGCTCTTGCAAGGTGGCCTTGTTCCATGTAAAATAGCATAATGCATACAGAGCCAGCCAGCTAACTGTCTGCCATAATAACGCGTATAGCCAAATATAACTGCTATTGTAGGTGACTGACTCTGTGGAACCTAATAGTAACCTTATTCCACCCAATGCTCTACGGACGACAGTATTGTTGGTGGGATAGTATTCGAAAGATGGTGGGTGAGGTAGAGGTTGACCAGCCGCTTTCGCACATTGGGCTCTCGCTTGCCGTACCTCCTTTTAACTTTGTTGTAATCACGTGTAGCGCTATACCTAGTTAGGTGTCTCCACCTCATATACTCAGTAGAATACACATGCCATTTCTAGTATATTAGACAATATACACATTTTACTATTACAATAGATTATAACCCTATGTTGTACATTCATTAAAGCAATTTGATTATTATCTTATTGATTGAAACGATAATATACGTCTTTTCCGAAGAAAACGATCGCTTTTCCAYYCATTTCCGCCGGAAAAATCACATTTTCATCATTTTCATCATCGAAATTTTCATCAAAAACCTTATTTTTTTATCAATATCTTTTTAATATTATTATGTTAAACGTAGTTACAATTAAATGAGGTTTTATCATTGTTTTTATAAAAGACAATTATATAGATTACTACAACTTTTGCTTGATAACGTTTACAAACACGAATTGCTACGATATTGTATTTAATAAAAAAAAACAATCTGTTTTCGAATTTCCAAAGAAGTTTATAACGGATAGATTTGCTACAAAAGGTTATTAAAGGATTATAAATATAGTATTGCAAAGAATAATTGTTTTGAAAACAAAATTTGAAGAGAAATTAGCTTCTTTTATAAAAAGAAAGAGTATCGCCATAATTATTATAACTTTAAGATTTATATTTCTTCATTGTAATATAATAAAAGAGGGCTATATTAGTATAGATCCTGTTAGTATTTAAAAGAAGTTGTTGGTTTATAATCGAACTTTTAATGTTATTTATATAGCAAATATAATAAGATTATTTTTAAAAAAAGAATTTGATTATAAAAACGAAACTATTCAAACCTTTCTTATAAGATTAAGATTATACCAACAAATATTCGCTGGCGCAAAAAAGCCAATAATAAACAAAATGATAAAGAATACGTTTTTGGCATGTATATTAATGTATAGTGTATAAACGGCGATTTTTATTTATGTTTATATATTTGAGAAAACGTTAAAAAAGATTATAACGCTTTTTTAAATAATCGAAAAGCTAATTAAAGCTATTGCATTTATTGCGGAATCCTTAAATAAAGGAAAACGAAATAATCGCGATAGAAAAAGTGGTTATAAAAGAAAATCAAAAGGATTATACAATCGAAATGAGTTATCTCGAGTCGAAAAGGTTTAATACTATTATTGTAAAAAGTATAAACATTTCAAAAAAAAGTGTCGCGCATTTAAAAAAGATAAAAAATGTATTTATAAAGCTTTCGCAAATAACAAAGATTCTGGTTTTGAAAAAGCAAAAGCAAATGTAATATTAAATAGCAATTATACTTCTTTTTATTATCCTGGTATTTTTTTTTAAATAAATAGTAATAATTCAAAATGAATATTTGATTTAAAAGCCTTTTATTATTTTATTAATTAGTTTAAAGCTTTAAATAATGTTACAAAATGGTTTATATTACAAAAAGTTTAAATTGCGGATAAATTATTTGCTTTAAATATAATATGCGGAAATGCACAAATTGATAGATTTACACTTTTCGATGTATAGTATATAAAGAAATTTGGGACAATACAATTGATTTCTATTAATCTTCTTATCAAAAATGGATACAAAATAATTTTCGAAAAAGAATTAATATTTTGTTAAAAATTCGATTAATTGAAATTTGCAACAAAGAAAGTATTTAATTGTTATATTGTGCAAGATTTTGTATTACAATTTGCTAATCTTATATTTGAAAAGCTTATTGTTATAAATGATATTAATCTTTACGAGTTTATATCCGATTTAGTACATCGTCGATTTGGTTACCTCAATTACAATTAGCTTTAAAAGTTTTCAAAAGCGTGTATAAGTTTAAAATTATCAAGAAAACGGAAATCGATAGAAAGATTAATATATTTACTTTGTTTAACAAAAAGAATGAAAAAGCATTTCAACAAATATACGATTATTAAAACGCTTACGATTTTATATCGTTTTCATTGTAATCTTTCTGAAATTCAAGAGATATCCCTTTTAAGCAACAAATACTTTATAATAATTGTAGATAACGTTATAAAGCTTATATGGATCAGATATACTCTTGATAAATCTGCGGTTACAATTGTATTAATACTTTTAAACTTGTTCAAATTGATTAAAACAAAATCTAATAGCAAAATCGTTATAATATGTATCGATAATAACAAAAGCGAGTTTGGAACCGCTTTTTAAATAGAGATTTCGAAAAAAAATATACAATTTAAACCTTTTCCTTTAGGAAAGCATATTATGAACAATATCGTTGAAAAGAAAATATAGGATATAAATGCTATATCAAGAAATCTTTTAGTAAAGTTAGAAATGCTTTCGATTTAATAAGAAATTACAATATTGTATATTGTTTATTTGAAGAATCGGTTTCCTATAAAAGCATTATCTTTTGGAAAAGCTAGAATACTTTTGAAAGCTATAACGCTTTTTAAAGTTTACAATAATTATTAGTTAGATTTACGAAAACTAAAAGTATTTGGATATGCGGCATTTGTATACAATCTTTAACAATTAAAGCAAACTACAAAAAAGTTTGAATCAAAAATGTTAAAGAAAGAACATCTTTTTGTTAACATAGAAAAAAGCCAAATTTATAAGCTTTTTAATCTCTTTACTTTAAAAACAATAAAAATAGCAAATATTAACTTTGATGAATACAGATTCTTATTGAAAAACGATTCAAATATATTAAATCATAAAAAAATTTCGATAAAATCGAGAAAGAAAGCGAATCAAATAAGAAATCATTTTACAAAAAATCAACAAAATCAAAAAAGGATTTGCATTAATACAAAACAAACAAAAGTTTTTATAAACTTAAATATTAATACAAAACAATTAAAAGCTTTTATAAGTTTAAATATTAAATTAAAACAATCAAGAATCTTTATGAGTTTAAACTATAAAGATAAAAAGTTAGGTCTTTTTATAGATTTAAATAAAAATGATTCTATATAGAATTCTTGTTCAGAAAAAGCTTCTTCTATAATAGCTATAGCTCGCGATTTACAAATTTAAATTGGAACCAAAGAAGTTGTAAAAAATAAAAGGAAGATACAATACTTTACAAAGGATTTTGATATAGTATATTTGTATACAAATGTTAATATTAAAGCTATCGATCTGGAGGACGTTTTAGATTCGAATTTTAAAGTATGAATAGAAGTAATCAAAACAAAATTAATTAATTTGAAAAATAACAATACTTTTGAAGTAATTAATGGATCTCTTTCAAAAAGGAAAAAACTCTTGAAGTTTAAATAAGTTTTACGAAACAAGTTTAATTAAAATAGCAAGTTAAAAAAAAGAAAAGCTAGATTAATGGTTAAAGGATTCTTGCAAAAGTATAAAATCGATTTTATAGAAATATTCGCAGAAATTGCAAGATACTTTACATTATAAGCCTTTTTTGCTAAAGCAACAGAAAAAAACCTAAAAATCGATAATATAGATGTTGATATAGTATTCTTGAATAAAGAACTAATCGATATTAAAATCCTAATGAAGATTCTACAATTCTTTGAAAAGATATTTGCTTTAAACTTTACTAACAATTACTTTAAACTTAAGAAATCACTTTACAGGTTGAAATAGGCTTTAAAAGTATAATAACAAACAATTAAATTGTTTTTTAAAAGTATAGGTTTACAAGTTTCATTAGCAAATCCTAATTTGTTTATTGGAAAAGAAGTATATATTCTACTTTATATAAACGATTTGTTAATATTAGAATCATGATCCGCGATCAATATAATCAAAAAGATTATAAATCGAAAATAGAAGTATAAAGATCTTGAATTAATACAAATCTTTTTAAAAATCCAAATCGAGCGGAATAAAGCTTAAAGATTTCTCAAAATATACTAGAAAGCGTATATCAAAAAGCTTTTGGAATAGTTCAAAATCTACAATCCGATGTTTCGGAATTTCCCTTTTTTTGCTAATATTATACTAAAACCAGTTACAACAATAGAGCTACTTAATAAAAGCGATAAAGCTTTATATTTACAAATTATTGAATTAGAGATTTATTTAATAAACAAAACAAAAAGCGATTTTGCGTTTTTAATTGGTTAGTTTGCAAAAATGATATATGCTCCTGGAAAAAAGCATTTAATCTTTGCAAATCATTTCTTGGAATTCCTTAATAATATAATCGATATTGGTACAATTTATTCGAATCGATTGCGGTATTTGCTATATTCCTACAATATTTTTATAGATACTATATAGAGCTTAAAAGCAAACCGAAAATCAATACAAAAAATAATTGTTATTCGATACAAAAGCGCAATAATATAGTCCTTAAACAAGCAAAAATTTACAGCGCTTTGTACAATAAAAGCTAAGATTATAGCTGCAAATAAAGATGCAAAAAAGGTTGTATAATTTAAAAAGCTAGTTATCGATTTAAAAGAATAAATCTCTTTAAAGTCATTTATATTTATATTATATTGCAACAACAAAAGCGGCATTAATTAAATACAAAAGAATAAGTTTCATAGCAAAGCTAAGCATATTGGTATATAATAGCACTTTATACAAAAGGATATAATCAAAAACAAAAGATTACAAATAGTATGGATTCTTGGCTTTGAACAAAAAGCTGATATTTTAACAAAACAATTAATTTATCCTAGATTTTTAATTTATAGCAAAAGGCTTGGTTTTGATTTCGAAAAGCATTAAAGGAGCTTTTATATCGCAATACAATATAATTATAAAATGCTGAACTTCTAAAAGGAAATGTAAACACTACAACAACAATAAATTGTTGCCACGAAAATTAATAAAGCTTTAAAACATATATACAACATTAGAAAATCGAAAGTAATGAAAGAAATGATTGTTTCTACAAAGTATTCAATTGTACAGATTTTTGGGTTTGGAATGGATTAATCAAAATGCGTTTTGGGCTTATATAAAGGTTTGGGAGATATAAGATCATTAGTATCAAAAAGCATTTTAAAAAGCTTTCAAAAACGTTTTTTAAAAAGCCTTTTCTTTATATGATTTTGATAGTCGAATTCGATTATAGAGGGGCTGTTGTAATCACGTGTAGCGCTATACCTAGTTAGATGTTTCCACCTCATATACTCAGTAGAACACACATGCCACTTCTAGCATATTAGACAATATACACACTCTACCACTACAATAAACTTGGTCATACTGTCGGTATAATCATGTGATCACGCACTGGCGCAGGTTCGGAGATCGAAAGGGGGCAGGAGAATTGAGTATGAGGCTTTGATGAAAACCCGATCATTGAAATTGATTTAAGAACAAGACAGTCCATTTATACCCGGTGGTTGGAGATTCGAGGCTCATGTTTCAAGTCTTGTACTAATCCTTGCCTTTCTCGACTCATTATTGATATATAATCATGCTCTACCACTCTGCCGAGAATTCTAACTATATCTACACTACTCATTCCAGTAGTTTTCTCTACTTCACTCTCTTTCATCTATATAGCTGCTTTGGTTTTTCTTCTTATTGTTTCTTCTGGCCTCCTTGTAAAAATTTAGCTCCCAGACCTTCAATAATCACTCCCCAAATTCATCGTGACCCACTCCACCTTTCCTTCTCTCTTAGCTCCCAATCCTTCACCATCACCACCAGCCACCCCTCTAATCATCAAAAACCCCAGCCCCCTCTTCATCTTCTCCCTTCTTTCAACCACCAGAGATCCCGAGCCATCTGTACTATCCACTCCAGCCCTCGTCCGTCGGGCGTGGAAATGATTCGCCATTGCAGTTTGATGGCCTCGTTTATGGTCTCTTCTTACGTGACCGCTGCGAGTAGAGTTCATGTATGAAGGAATGGGTGTTTTTGATTGTTCTTGTTTTGTTTGAGTGGCTCCGCTATGGTTTTCCTCCTGGCTACTATTAGTTGATTTGTGAGTAGCGTAACTTTCTTCCTTCGCTTCATTGTCTCTTGAATCCCCGACATTATCTTCCTCCATATACTCATCTTCTTGCCTATCTTGACTCTTGGATTTATTTTCACTTGCAGGGTTCGGTCTCGAAGCCATCATCTTGTTCTTCCTCTCCCTTCTCATCTCACAAGATCTGAGATTAGAGAAAGCTCTCGCAGCACCCAAACCTATCTCATCAACCACATCCTCGTAACTTTCTAAAGGCACAACCACCCGTAGCGAACCCCTACCTTTATATACGGAGCCAGAGCCAGAGCCAGAGCCAGATCTCCTTTTGGTATCGACTCCGAGCATAGTACTAACTGGAGATCTAGCTCTTGCAGTATTTTCCGAGGCAGTGTCTGAATACTCAGATTCGGAATGATGAGCTATGATTGAAACAGGTCCAGCATCCGAAGGTTCTGGATCATCCCTTGCCGGGTCTGGTAATCTAAAAAGACCAAATGGGACAGAAGCTGAGCTACGAGCTCTTCGGAGTGCTTTTCTAACCGTACTACTGTATGCAAGTCCATATAGATCCGTCTCATCGGTACTTCGATCAAGACCTTGATCTTTGCTGTGATCTACAGATGAGAGTCTTTCTCTTAGAGATTGTTTCGATACTGAATGAATGAGTGGTTTGAGTTTCCGTTTAATGCGATCGATAGTGGGGAAACGCGGGATCTCTGAATCACTTCCATCGCTTAATGGAAAGGAGAATGCTGTTCCGGAAGTGGTAGTTTGCCTTGATGCACGTTTGAAGGCAGCTGTAGAGGATTTGTGGTTGAATGTATCGCCGTAAGGTGCTGGGTCGATGCTTTCTGAGTGAGTTGGAATTCCTGATATTGGGTAACCAATGGTGACTCCTGGTGCAGATTCTGATTCTCTGCGTCGCGTACTGAACAATGATTTGGCAGAAGACCAAGTCGGCTTCCATCTCTCTTCGGTTTGTTTGAAACTAGTGATAGCTCCAGTGCGCATGAAGCTATCGGAAAGATCACCTTGCATGCCCGAACCGCCGCGTAAGCTGACCTTTCCGTCTTGAGTATGAACTTGAGGATTTGTTGTGACATATTCATGGGAAAAGTCAGGTTTGCTGCATGATAGATCACAATGCGAATGTTCCGAGGAAAGATCCCTTAATTCGATTTCGTCTAAAATAACAGATTCATGACCCTCCTCACGCGTTTTGATAATTATCTTTGTAAAAGGGTTTCGAGGTGTGGTAGAAGGACCGGGTGGATCACATGTTTCCCTGAGTTGAGGCATAGAAGATCGATCAGTAGACAGGCCTCGAGTGTCTCCGTTGCTCGTTCTTGTATCGTTCACTCCATCTATGCACTGAAAAGCTGCAGGCCACACGGGAGCCGCGTGAACCGTTGCACCGCCAGCTTTATTCTTGGACTTTATGTAGCGTCCAAGATCGTCCGTGCAACAACAGAAACTCATCAAAATCACAAAGCATACGCATACTGCGACGAGATACATAAGATTATATGAAGTGACGGGAAAATTTCCAATCTTCAAAACACCAGAATGCACATTTGTAGATGGCTGGGCGATGGCATTGGTTGGTGTTGAGTTTGAAAGTGCGGGTAGAGTATCCAAGGGCTCTCTGTACGATAAAGATGTTATGAGTGTTTGGATAGACGTGAATGCAGAGAGCTCGGTTGTGGTGGTAGCTTTAATGGTGGTGGTTGGAGGAAACCAATTGGTCTTGGTACTCGTAGATGTAGCCAAATGGTCTTGTATGAACCTCCGCGTTGTCGTGGTAGTGGTAGTAGGAGCAACGAAGTCTGCACTGGTTCTCAAAGGGTCTTGCGTGAGCCAAATAATAGGCATGATATTTCTGCTTATTGGTGGCAGCTATAGATCAAAATCTTTGCAGTCAATATACAATATTGCTAGGTATGTCGTGCAGTTGAATTCGATGAAGAATCAATGTCTCGTCATAAATCTTTTAACCGTAACGATGCCCAAGTTTGAGAAATATCAGTATCCAAATGTTCAGGATGGCAAGGAAGTAGAAAGAAAAGAAAAAGGACTAAGATGTACTTATTCTTATTGTGAGTGGTAATTCCAAATGGAAGGAAACAGCGACCTGTCTCGACTACTGAATTGGCCATAAAGAGCTAGGAAGCCGCAACCCCACCACTTTCCACTGATGAAAATTGACTGATCTTCATGGGTTCTATCTATTGATCCTCAATGAAGAACAGAAACGGAGGAAATAATACTATAATTCAAAAATGTCGCCCTTGACGAAGCTTGATGATGGCGTGCCATTTCACTAATGACCACTTCGAGGCGGTATCGTAACCTTCGCAATCTATGAAATTTTGGTGTAACACTAGCTATCGCCTGTCTCATATCGTCTTGAAGATCTTGATATAGGGTATTTGTGGCTTTGCAAGGTTCCAAGTAATGTTGCACATCAGACCTTTCAGCCCCCAATTCAAGAAAAGGGGAAGTTTCGCTTACTACATCGGCAAGACACCAAGTTAGAAGATTTGATAGCAACCATAAGCTAGAATCCACTAGGAAGGAGCGAGAGACATCTAGCTATTCAAAGAGCCTTGGTAGAGACGATAGTTGCGTGGAGTTGAGCTTCGGGAGGTATTCGCATGTTTGAGAACAGCCATCGGCTGGTTATTCCCTTTTTGTATATTACCTGTATTGTGTCACTATCGACGACAAAATTATGGTCAACACATTTAATTCTAAAAGTTTGAAGCTCCTTCACAATTTCAAATACTGATGTAGCAAAACCCGTTTTCGTGACGTTGGAGAACAAAAATTTGAGTGTTGCTAACAAACTGCCATTGTGGTCGCCAAAGACATCCGTATAATTTTCGGCGCGCCCACCAGGTCGCGACTTTCCACTTTACGCGGTTCCTCAGATTGAATGTGCAGTTGAAAAGATTACTTCACAACATCGCAATATAATTGCCAAAGGACGACAAAATGATCCGCCAGGACCCAAACAGATTCTCTAAGAGACAGAAGCCAGATTATAGAAAGACCCAATTTGCAGAGAAACCTGCCTATAAAGACCTCAGCTACCCGCACCGTTTGAATTTCTACTCGATACCCCCCACAGCTGATATAACTCTTGAGCAATTTGAACAATGGGCTATTGATCGTCTGCGAGGTATTTTCAGAATCTAGTAACCTCCGCGAATATATAGTAACACGAGGAATAGTTCTCGCAGAGCTTGAAGCTTGTTCTTTCAGAAATAGATCCCCTGCCGAGACAGCAACGCACATGAAACCCCTCCTCGATAAATACCTACCTCTTTCTGCTTCCTCTTCCAGCTCCAGTGCACTGCAGACTGAGAGGCAGAAGGATCATTATAGTCATTTCATTCTGCGCCTTGCATTTGCTACTACGGAAGACTTGCGAAGACGATTTTCTCGGGCTGAGTCTATGTTGTTCCGCTTGCGATTCCAGGTAGATGATTTGAGGGAACGGCAAGCATTCGTGGAGGGCCTAAATCTAGATTGGGAGGCAGTAAGTGAGGACGAGAAGAGAGATCATTGGGAACAGTTGAAAGGTGCGGCTGGCAGGGATAAGATGCGAATTGAAGAAGAGAGTTGGTTCAAGGTAGATTGGGAAAGGGTGCCGGAATTAGTTGAGAGCCGAAGAGTATTCCTGAGGGGCGGGAAAGCATACGTACATTCCAAGGAACAGTTGTCGATGGTTGTTGCGGAATTTACAAATAAGCTAGACAAAGCTCTGGAGGTTTGTTTGTTCATTGGTGACGCTTCATTCTGGTCTGTTCTAATGATTGGTTCAGATTACATCTCGTGCACTCCCTCGGCTTGATGAAGACGATCGATTGACGCCAATTCTTAACCATCTTTCTCAAAACTTTACTACGCCTGATGCAAATTATTCCAGCTCAGCTACTGCGGTAGACGGAGCAGACATATCCGCTCGTAATATCGACGCACTCTCCTCTTCATTTCCTCTCTGTATGCAAAACCTCCACAGGAATCTCCGCCGTGATGCCCATCTCAAACATTACGGCCGTCTCCAATACACTTTATTTCTTAAAGGTATCGGGCTGAACCTTGAAGAATGTCTTGTGTTCTGGCGTTCCTCGTTCAGCAAAATCACGGACGATGTTTTTAATAAAGAATACCGATATAATGTTCGTCACGCATATGGTGATGTAGGAGGAGATTCAAATCGCAGAGGAAATGGATACTCTCCGTTCAGTTGTCAAAAGATCTTAACGGAACATCCACCAGGACCAGGAGATTCACATGGTTGTCCTTATAGGCACTTTAGTGTCGACAACTTGACATCGTTATTGCGTGCCGTGGGTGTGAATGATCATGAGGTCTTAAGAGGAGTCAAAGAGGATAAGGAGAAAAAGAAGTTTCATCTTGCCTGTAATCGGTACGTAATACAGAAAGCTCGCCTCTAACGAATACTAATGAGTAATGTTAGGGTCTTTGAATATGCACATAAACAGGAGATCAAGAAAGTCAAGGATGACGGTACGTGGGGAGCAGCACAGCTCGAAACCATTGTTCATCCTAATGAGTACTTTAAACGAAGCTACTTACTGAAAAACTTGGGCAAGAATCCTACGGTAGAGGAAGATGTCAGAATGGAAGGCTGAGTATTGTACGAATTTAATGACATAGGTTAGTTGGTACTGGCGTTTGGAGGTGGGAGGGTTTATGTTATGGGTTTGGTATAATAGATTCCTTGATCGAGATTTGGTATCTAAATATATTGTAACATGCACTTTCACTTTATTCATCCCTCTCTTTTGCATGCCCTCATTCTTTCGACTGTTGTCTGTTTACTTTGGGTGCAAGATAGCTACCTGTGGGCCTGATTGTCCTAAAAATTATTCACTAGATTGGCAGCTCTCGTATCTCCATCCCATCTTTTTACCATCGACAATATACCAAGTTCCTCTCAGAAGCCAGAAATTATAATCAAAGAGTCAGTTACTTTTCTTATTGCCTATTGAGAGTCTATATACGGCCCAGTGATCAGTTCATTTATCCGAGGAGAAGTGGGTAATTGTCTTGCTCTGTTGCATTCATTCATCACGATCTGCTGTGCACAAATCGATTACTTGCTAATTCCTAGAGAGCCTTTCAACAGGAATTCAACACATGACCCCCCCAATCAAACCCTGATAGATTGCAGAGCCCTTCGAATTGCCAACCACTCAAAAGAATTAAGCAAAATGGATGCCAATTTGAACACAAGTTCTGTTAGGTCGACCAGTCTCGGTAATGTAGGCCTTCTACGACAGCTATTATCATGTGTTTTCGGTGGAATATTGGGGTTTATCGCTTGGTACTACTTGTACTTTTATGTGGCGGTTAGCAGGGTTTTGGGCAGAATGGAAAGGGTGATGGATGAGAGCCAAATTAGCCAGCGTAGGGATGCAGCAATACATCTTTAAGAGAAATACTCTGTGGCATAGGTGGATAGGTTGGAGATAGGATAGCCTTGAGCGATAAGGAAGTGGAATTCAATGAGAGGATGGAGGAACATTGTTGTTTGAGACCTGGTGGACTAGAGGAAAGACTGCGGATCAGGCTGATTATGGTTGACCACTATACCATAATCGCACAAGCCCAGACATCGGCACTTAACAAACAGAGGTACTAACCTTTTCTTTCAACTATTATCTTTCTGTCATCTTGAATCTGACGCATAGAGAATCGCCCTGAAATTCCTTACCGGGCTCAACCTGACAATCATCTTAAGTTACGAATCGAGATATGCATATTACTCCTTATATTGGTTCGAGCTCCAACACCTTAAATACTAGCACAATAGCGCTAACAATGAGACAGATTATTTTCATCAATGAAAATTGAGTCAGTATAGATCGATTATGCAGGATTTTGGGTAGAGAATCATGTGAGATTGGCTCTTCAAAAACAGATTACTTTCCGTCCTCAGTAGGTGTGAGGCGTTCTCGGAGTCCCAATCTACCAGGCCCATCAACTAAAGTCCTCAATCAATATATGTCGACTCGTTTTCATCCAGATTGCGAGCAACGAAAGCAGAATTGGTGAATGCGCGGGGTTCTCGTGAGTCATGATTGATATCCGCGCCACCCAAGGAGCGTCGTAAGTCTAGTTTCTTGAAAACATCTAATCGCAAGCATAAATCGCCCATTCAACTTATGTTTTTGCAATGGAACCTCTTTTTCTTTCTGTTTCTAGGATACTGATGCATAAAGAGGTTTCACAATTGTTTTTCCTCATCCAAGTGTCGGATGCGTATTCTAACCCCCAAAATAGCCGAAAACGGCAATTTCCACTTTTATTCCCGATTAGACCTTTTCCAAGTACATTTTCCAAAATCCCCTCTTTATCTAGTAAAATGTAATAAGCAATTCAGTGTGCTTGAGTTCTTTCGCTCTGCCCTGCTTTATTTTTGTTCTATCTTTGGATAATGGGGAGAATATATGATTTTAGAGGGCCGAGAAACAAGAATATGTTAAGTTTCCATCATCTAAACGCAGCGATAGTTGTGTGTGGTTTATTCCTCGGGGTTATGCTAGCATTTATTGCATTTGTTCTTACTTTTAGAGTGGCGGTAGACTATGTGGAGGAGTTAGAGGGACCTTGGGGTGCTTAAGGGATTGGCTACGAGGATCGATAAGATTGTACCTACTATTGAGGATGTAGTTCTGTATCAGAGAACGGAGGGTTGGTAAAGCTTTTTGAAGGTAACAGTGGAAATCAAGATAAAGATATCACTTGACTTCTATACTTGGACTATCAATCAAGATCGTTACACATGGGATTACAACCAATTCGAGAGTGATGAGAAGAGGCTACGAAGAGAAGATCAAGAGGGCCAGCCTTAGTAGAGGGTTGTCCTGTGGTAGAGGGGCAATGACGATATTCTCAATATGTAAGTGAGATTCCAGATTTAACGATGAATATTTCTATTGACTAGGAGCTTGAAAGAAATAGATTAGGCGATCGCAATGACGATATTGAAGTTTACCAACATTTTTGATTCTCTTTGCTCCTTATTCAGCGTTGCTGGAAAGTTAGTACGCAACGACAGGCAGACTTCAAAGCTGTAGTGAAGCAAACACGGCTGTACTTACAACTTTCTTTACTTACACTTACATTGTGCTGAAACCTTATCTTCTCGCCATCCAAAACAAAGCTTTCTCAATCTGGGCTTTCATCCAAGTTCGTACATATCTGCCTCTAATTTAGCACTTAAAATGGCTAACTTCCATGGGTCAGACATTCACCTGCCACGGATCCGCTTCGCGACAGCAAAGAGAAAATCACAATCCAGAGTCAAAGACTTCCACGGAACCGATGCCAACTTTCCATACTCCTGCGATTGCACAGCCCAGAAGATTGCTCTTAGCCACGCCTTCTAAGATATACGATTAAGAACTTGTAACTTATCGGCGGCAATTACGGTACTACCAAGAGATCCCCTTGGCCTAATAACACATCCATCAATACCGATATAACTGGAGATATGTCTTGTGTTGTAAAGTATGACTCATGGAATGATAGTATTCATATTGGCGATAGGATTATCAGCAAGAGCGGAGCATTCTTGATGGTTCATCATTGGAATGATTTCAGGGCTATTTGTCTTTGTGTTGACGCAAACAATTTTCGACCGAGTCGTTCGACCAAAATTCCACCCAGCTCTACCAAGTCTCATGAATACGACGGGGAGAAACATACGAAGCACGGTTAGCGCAGCCGATACATCAACAGCCAGATATGGAGGCTTGGACTGAGCACAGTGTATTTGGATATATGTGGAGTTTTAAGCGTAGATCTGAAATTTGTACTAGGGAAGATGACGTCTGCTGCCAGGAATTATGGTTTTGCTGTGGTATCAATCTCTCGAGGCTACTTCATGATTACACATCGACTATCAAGATGGCGAAGTTCCTCTTCTCGTCTATGTTTTGCCCTTTGTTATTTGTCAACTAAATCCAAAAGTATTCGGAAGTGTTCGTTTTTATGATTCGCGATTAGGATGAGGAAAGAAGTCAAGGACATAAGATGTAAACTTAGATGTGTTCTCCTTGCAATCAACTTCGATTTCGCGTTAGATTACTATTTATTATCAACTCTGGTACCAGCAGAGACGACTTCCACAGAAAAATATGGGCATCTTCAAGGTGAAGGCCACAAAATTCTTGAAAATTGGCTTCTTATAAGAGAAGTGACTTGATGCCAGCCTCTCCAGGTGTAGTGGACTGGAAGAAGCTGGCATCAGTAGAGGCTCGTTCAAAAGGGGAAGATTAAGGAAAATATAGAACTTATAGCATTTAATTTTTCTTCCCTTTATTAGGTAGTCAAAGCTGACTAGTAACATGATTTACTGCTCGCGAATTAGAATGTATCTGAGTACCTGCAGATTCCAAAGCAGGTAAAAGGGACTCTGAATCAGTGAGTCGCAGAGCCAATCTTCATGAAGTTTAAATATATCCTATCATAGACAGGCAATAATGGGAGGAGGACGATGAAAGACCGTTAAGTTTTCCAATCATCGATATTGAGATGGTAATAAACTTTGGTAGGTGATTGTATAATGCTGGTATTAATATGGATCTATTTGACCGGCGTGACTAGGTCAAAAGCAGCAACGATATATGGGAGGTAATACAATCTGTAATAAAGATTGCGACTTTTATATTATCAAAAACTGTTGCTTAGTAGTGGTACTTAAGCCTTTTTATTATATTATTGGTTAAACAAATCGATGTAGTAACGCTGGTTATGGAATAATAGGGTTAGATCGAGGGGTAAAATTCAGCTGGATGGCGAAGTTCTATACTGCGTCGAGTATCTTTCCGCCTTCAACCCTCCCAGACCACTTCAGCCTCCTTGTCCCGGTGATAAGCTAGCTAGAATCTTCGCATGGCTATACGCAGAGATACGCGACGATATCAAGGCCCCAGAGTGGACATCAGACGCTAATTGTGAGGTTTGAAGTATTCTCCATCGATGTAAAATCAATGTAAACATGTACGAGTAGATGCTCGAATGAACGGATCGCAACTCACCAAAATAACTACTCGAGTACCTCCTGAAATAGCCGAGGAAAACAAGAACAAACCAATCAGGCTTACTCGTATTTTCTACATTCTATCGAGCTGAGTAATATATCCTACACATCCAATTTCTTTAAGAATGTTAATTTATTCCACTCTTGCCTTTTCCAATTTCGTTCGATTGCGGATCATAAACTACAAAACTCTGTTGATCACAGTCGAAGATAAGCTTCAAATGACAAATCGCATCAAAGATGCCATAAATCTTCGATTAGCAGTCGATCTAGATTTTGGATTCACTAATCTTTTTATAATGTTTTCAATCCAAGCCAGGTGCAACAATAAGCTAACAATTGTGCTTGATTGTAGGCAGATTGCAATTCCAATCACACAAATTACATCTTCAGATCTATGATCTAAGGAACAAAATCCACAAAACAAAAATGGTAGATCAAAGCCATCAACAAGTAAATATAACTATTTGATGGCACCAAGGCAATTGAGCTAGCTTTGCTAGCAGGGAGGAATACCAATAGCCAATGCCGGTCTGCAACGAGCTGTTCTTCTAGTTGCCTCGTGTAAGTTCACAATTACTACCAAGTGTAATGCTGCTTGTTCATCCCTAATATACTCGTACTATACAATGTTCAAACCAGGGTATGGCTGGCGCTTCTCCGGATTTCTGATTCCTCTTGTCTTGAATCCTATCTGCGCATCTCCCCCAGTTCCAGCTCCTCCAGTTGTACCAATTTCTCAAATACTTGCCAATATTCGCGTTCGCCGTGCACCTCATCTTTCGCCACCGAGTTTGTCGCCTCCTCCCTAGGTCTATAGTCCCGTGTATAACTCTGTAGCACAACAAATCTTCAGATCAACTGATATGGCTAGAGGTATTATCAGTATAGGTGGTGCCAAGATCAACGAAATTGAACAACTTGGCGGAAATATCTTTTCGATTATAGAGCTTCAAGACAATTCAAATGAGAAATTTGCTACAACTTTAGGGACCCCAAGAAACTACTCTTTCAAGTTTGCTTAACTTCAGCCATATGAAAGTGTGTATACAAAACTTTTGCCGAAGACTGAAAGAAAGAAGAATCTTGGCCTTCGTTTTCCGGAGTAATTTGAGTTTCTTCCAGTAATTTTTCAGATAATGAGCAAAATACGACTATCATATCTATAAATTTCTCGGATTACGGGACCAAAATGAGGAATAAAGGTGACGATATCGAATGAGCTTCGCCGGCGGTCAGCTAGAACCAGGTATTCCACCTAGGTCATCTATTAGCATTCGTCCTGGTCGCTGCTTGGGGAAAGTATTTCTTCGGCACACTCACAGTGTAGTGAGCAGTTGCAGCCGATTAAAAAGTAGTCGCTTCAGAAGTCGAACCAAAGTATGCACAGCACAGGTTGCCAAAGTGAACATTGAAAATGCAGTTCAATAAGAAGATCCAAGTATTGGTATGTTCTACTTTGGACACTTTGGAAAGTATGGGATTGGAGGGTAGGGATCGGGGAGGAGAAGGGTGTTTTTGGTATCTTCTTTGTGCATGCCGAAAACCCGAACATGTGGGAATATTTGAACCACTCGTTGAAGTTTTCGCGAGTAGGAATGGTTGTTGTATTTGAGAATGTGGGAGGAATGGGATGGTGATTGCTGATAAGACCTATTGGAGGAGCAGTTGGGAGGTGATGTTGTCGGAAACCGAAGAATGTCTGATGTGATGGAAAGCGATAGGCGAATTTAGGTCACGGCTGTACAGACCGTGGGAAGCGAGAGCTGAGGTGGTTTTACGCTGGCACTTGGTGTGAATTGTGAGGTATCAGGTGAAAAACCACGTTGAAGAATGCTAGATGGAAGAGAGGCCCTGGGAGGGGACGGGGTGTGCCCCAACCAAGAATGATCCGTCCAATAGCCGATAAAAACAGGCTCAGTATCCCATCTCCTACCTTTCATCATAGTTCCTCTTTGAGGTTTTGCAAGTCTTGCTCAGATAAGACAAGTTAACAATTTACTTCAGTTCATCTACAAGCCCCTGACTTTCCCTCATCACCCATTCGGAAATGTTTGGTAAATGGTGTCTGCGAGGATACACATCATCGTTACACATGATAGAGCGGCTCTATCTTGTCTTATTCCATACCACCTCCCCTCCACCGACCGTTTTGATCAACCCCTTCGCCCATAAAGCAGGTATGGCCTTCTTATTAGTCCACTCTGTACATTTCCAATACCCTAATACTCCATCCTCTGCTTGATAAGAAGTTCCATCCACCCTACAAGCTTCCATCTTCATACTATTCGGGTTGAACCATATCTGTCTAGGAGGTTGGGATGATTTTCAGAGCTTCGGTTACTTCGTCCATCTCAGGTACATTGATCTCGCCCAGAAAAGTCCTTCGATATAGGTTGGTAGCATGGCCATCGCTTGTCCCTAGTAGTACTTGATACTTTGCGTTACATGTAGTCGACAGGATCGTATAAGGGTGCGTATCTCGACACGAATCATCTGAACATAAAACGAACCAGTGTATTAAAAGTACCGCTAGTCGGAGGCGTCTAGACCTTGGCCCTTTAAATCGACCATGAAGACTCGAACTATTCGAGGAGCGGTAGAACTAACAAAAAGATGAAGGCCGCGACGATTAAGCAACATACTGCAGCTATAGTGAAGAATCGACGAACAGTATCATGCTGATATCTCTGTCGCGGTGGACCAACGCTAACCGTTGCAATCAAGGGAGTACGCTCATTGCTCTCCATCTTTTAACGTTAATCGAGTGACCTGTAACAATTTAAGAAGGTTCAAAGCTTATCAAATCTTAACGAAAAAACACTACAGTTGATTTGAAGTATCTTGGTCCAAAGACTTGAAGACTGTTATGTGAGTAATATATTCAGAGCATAAGGTGAGAGGATCGATAGATCTGCATTTTATGTGCTGTCTCTTTGCCGATAACCTTACATAACAACCTCTGCGGCCGCAATTCCGAAAGTGCGGGGAGATGCCGCCAATAATCAATCAACATCACTTGAATCTCTCTCGCACTCCCACCAATTGTCCCTTTCCCTTTCAGCGATATGCCTCCTCGAATACCCCTTCTGTTCAGAACACCATTCGAAAGTCTGCGTAGTCCCTTATCGAAACGTTTTGAAACAACAGCAGCAGCAAACCAAAAGCCTCCAGAGGTCAAGTCAACTTCGCGATGGCTAGGCTCGATTAAAGAAAGGATTGGTAAATGTATCATGTTTGGAATGAGTCGAGGGCAGGCACGAGATGCGGCAAAGATACTAGAGATACTAGGGCGGGATTGGAGGGAGCTGGTTGCTGGAAGATGGGGGTATCTGGTAAATAAAAACAGAGCGGGTTTGAGCAGACACAAGGTTGTTTGGGGGGAGATGGACTGTATGGTATATCCCCCAAGGTGGATGGGCTGACGAATCACATGTTATTTGATAGATGTTAAAACAAATAAGGAGGCTAACTTTGGGTGCACTGCAGAGACATGTGAACAATGTCATGTACACACGATATGCTGAAAGTGCAAGAGTGAACTGGATCCAGAATCATGCCATTCATATCGATCCCCAGAATAAAGGGAAATGGAGTCAACTGTGCACGCCAGAAGGCTATGGGGTTATCATGCGAAGCATGAACACACGATACCTTTTTGTGAGAGTTCCCCTCATATTCTATCTTCCGCACAATCTCGCACATATGTGCTTGCACCTTCACTCTACTGACAAGCATAAGCCCATGACATGGCCTGATCACATTTCTGTGTATCATAAGCTCAACTATCTGCCCAGCGATGAAAGCGCCGAATCTGCCTCTTTCAAATTAGATGTGCTAATCGTATCGGAATTGCACCAACGCGTAGCTGCAAGGTGCAAGGAAGATATTGTGACATATGATTTTAAGAAGGGACAGAAGGAGGCGTTGCAACCTTGGCTTCTAGATGCCTTTGCAAAGACTTGGGAAGAGCAAAATGTAGCAATGGCAAGCGCGCTGGGGAAGATTAAGGACATAGAAGAGAAAGTCAGGAGGTTGGAGATCGATACCTGGGATAGGACGGATGCGGTTGAGGATATGGGGACGGCTCCCGAGACTGATTAGAGAAACGTGAACCAAGTAGAATACGAGTAGGTGATCAAACCATCTTCGGCACGGTTACGAGGCCGAGGATCAGCCCTACTACGATGAATGTCGAAGACTAGCATGGCTATTCGAAAAGGTAAGAGATTTCCAGGACTCGAACTCATAGAAATGTGTATATCTGAGTTGGCAGACTTATGTTCATAGGCCTAGGTTTGTTTTGTATAGAGTAGAACATCGATGATGGATAATGACGGCAGTGCACTTAATCTCATATAAAAACCTTCCTCGCCCCTCTAGGATCAACAAAAACACGTGCCAATGGTAAAGAGAAATCAATCCCTTCCTTCATCGATATCGTGCCCCGCACGCCTCTCATCCACACTCCCATATCCCTGTCAACACGGCCGCTAGCTTTCTTTGTCCCTGGATGTCAAAGCTTATGAATTCTAAATCGTCATTGAGCATGTTCAAAACACCTTCCTTCTGGTAGGGAGGATTACATACTATATCAAACCTCATTGCATACTCCTCGTTCAATCCACGATTGATTGACGTTTGATTCTCTCACAGATTCCTATTCTACGATCCCTCAGACTTCTCTTCTCTTCATGAGTACAACGCCCTCAATAAATCGTAAACCAAACACATAATGCCATCCGCAGCCCTTCGACAAGAAGTGATTTCTATCTACAAAGGTATCGAGTATTTACTTCGTACCTTGCCAGCATTTCCTCTCTCTATCCCAGTCGCCTTGCCTTGCGGACCCAATTTCAATCCCTTCTTCCATACCATATGCATCTACTCCGTACATATTTTCTCTCGTTATCCCCATCCACATACCTACTAATGCCACTTCTTCCCTCAGAACTCCTCAATCTAGGTCGTGCTTACCCCCTCGGATATAGCTATTTTCGTACACGACTACACAAGGCATTCATGGCCAATGCGGCAATGGAGAACGAGACTGAGATACGGAAGGGAATTGAGCGAGCGGAGTTTGTTAGGAAAGGTATGTGTTCTTCTACCTTTGTGGAAACGAAGCGGAGGGGAGGGGAAACGGGGGGTCAAGGTCTGAAGAACGACTTGGTTGAATTTCTACTAATCATCTGTATGGGGGCGTAGAGGTTGAAGCACTGTACGTCAACATTCTATCCGCAAGCATTCACGAGAGCGCACAAGGGAATAGTTCACAACATTGCACATGAGAGTGATATAAAAAGCGACACAAGCTGATCAGATACGTATTGGGTATATCCAGGTACTATCTCAAAAGGTACCGAGCGCTGCGCCAACGATACGAACAACGATGAGCAGTGACGATATAAACCCCCAACGCCTATATCCAACCGAGAACACGATGCGCCGACGCAGATGCAGGTAGGTATGGTGTATATATATACACAGTTCTTCATGGATGGAACATAACACAACACCGAAGAGAAATCCCGAAGACTCAAAACCCCAGCCTCGAGATGTTGTCGCAAGGAATGAAAAGCATATTGGACGCGCGGCACGTAAGACCTATATGAGATGAGGCATTGATTATGATATAGGAAGTGGACGATTCAAAATCGGAAGAATTGAAGGCGTGATGCTGGTACTGGTGTACTCGTAGATAGACATTTGAGGAACGATGTGAATTGGTGGAGAAAATCGGGTAAATTCGATGGCATGAAGAGGAGGAGATTCCGCAATTAATACTAAGGACGCTAGCTGTGAAAATAAACATCAACAATAAATATACGTTAAAGGATTTTTAATGTAATGATTATATTAAATATGTAAGATAACACTCAATTAATTAATTCTCTTTGGAAGTACAAAACATTATTGAAAAAGTAATTAGAAAAGGTATATTTGATTATTAGTTATACATACGAATATATAAAATGACAAAAGAATTATACAAAGCAGTAGAAAATATGGAGCATTTTCATTACTGTATTAATTAAGTGAGTTGGATGGGGTATCTTCTTTGGTCGACAAGAGCAGAAGAGGAACGACTTCTTTCAAGTATTCGAATCAGACTTCGGATCTTTCTTCTTCGCCCACCAAGCACCGACTTCGAGGCATTCTCCCCAGCACGTTCCATTATTCTTCAGTAAATCCGTCATCAGATTGCCGCACCAACAATCCCATTCGTCCATACTCTTGCCACTTGCTTCCTTCAATAGCGGCTCTAGACTATCGATCATTTTGAGGATGGTCATGAGCGCGGTTCTGCGAAGAGCGGCTTGTCCGGTTGTAAGTTGCTTGCGATCGCCCTCTTTGACCTTGCCTTTCGATTCATGGAGGCCGTTCGTGGAGGCAGGTCCACCTACCCCTTCCCGCTCCCAACGCACTTCACCCAGTGGAATGGCGAGTCTTCGGCTCTCGATTTGTTCTAGAACTTCGGCCTCTTGAAGAAGTAATGCCCGGATGCCTGTACAAGGCGTGGAGGGTAAATCTCGAGCGTCTAAAACCTTGGATAGCCATGCATTGTAGTCTAGGAAGAACTGATTTTGGGGTACTGCGAGAGGTGTTTGTGGTGTTATGGTGTATGCGCCCATGGCATTGGTGTGGATTTGTTTGCGAGCTTGACTAGAAGTATCATCATCCTTCGTAGCAGGTGGTGTATGCGATAAAAGCATTCGAATCGTATGATCGCCATCCCAGATTTCCAGTGTTCCTCCAGGTTTCAATATTCGTAAATATTCATCAATTAACGCCTGCGCGTTATCATTTGTCGATAGTATCATGCTGAGGTCTTTAGCCATGATAAGGGAGAACTCTTCGTCGCGAAAGGGGAGCGGTGTCTGTCGTAAATCGTGTTGAACGAATCGCCAATTCATGTCATCGTCTGCATCCATGCGAGGGGCTAGCGGCGCAATATCCAAACCAGTAAATTCTATTGAAGAGTGACCTTTGTGCGAAAAATGTTTGTGACACATCACACTCCAAAAGCCTGTGCCGCACGCAATCTCGAGTACTCGTTTCGGGGGCCTGTTGTTGAAAGCAGAAGAACATGTAGGACCATTAAAGACTTGACACAATAACATCGTTCGCAAGGTTTGACGATGAATTTCGGGGAGATCGCATGGTAGAGGGTATGCCAACGAGGGGTCTCGTAGATATCGGCGACCGTTGCGTTTGGTGAATGGTTGCGCCATCAGAGCTTCCACCGATAAGGCTGGCGGATCTCGATCAGTTGAGTTTATCTTGGACAATTGACTTGAGCCGGTTGTACTCGAAACACTGTTTGTTCTGGCTGCGGAATCTCCTCTCTGCTGCTGGTGGGCGGCGGAGGTGGACATATACCGCGAGGCGTCCACTCCGCTTGCATTTTTGTTGCTGAGAGAAGAAGAATGGCCCGAGGTCAATGATGATTTGCGCTTTGCGTTCGCTTCTGGTGCGGCCCTGGCCTTATTGGTTTGATTTGCGGAATGTTTGTAATCGACTAAAGGGGTTGAAAGCATACCGGTACCCACACCGGACCGATGACCAACTGTCGAATTATTCGAGCTACCGATAAGACTTTTCAGGAATTCCTGGGCAAATGGATCTTTGCTTTTCAGGTCGCTTTTGCAAGGTGGAGTTCCAACGAGAAGAGGTCGATATGGGTGCAGTTTTTGAAGATTGAGGAGTGGAACGGGATGTTGGTGATGGAGATGATTATGATGACCTGGGGATGAACCTGATTGGAATGATTTGTTTCGCTGTAAGCTTGGTTTTGATTTGGATTCTGATTGTGATCTGGATCGAGAGGTGTCCTTGGAAAATGGTCTTACAGCTTGTGCTTGCGAATATATGGATATATTTGTATGCGCTGATGGAGGTTTTGAACGGTCAGGTTTTTGGGTGGAACAATTATAGAAAAAGCCGGCTTCCGCCATGATGATTCCTTTTCTTCTCAAGGGTAACCTTGATATCAATACAACAATATACAGATTTATATCAAATCATCCTTCAAGTATCAAGCCTCATTGGTTTCTTGGGGTCCGGGATCGTTGTACCATATCCTCGAGTACCATAGGTAGGAGGAAGTTGCGGAGGTCCTCGAGTATCGACCCCTAGTTGTACTCGGAGGTTCATTCAGGTCAGGGTCTGGCTTGAGCGGAACCTCTAGTTTTGCCTAATTGGACCCTTCAGCCTTTTGGGATTCGTGATGGGACTTTGGATTATGTGAATCGGAGGGAACGAATAGGGCTTTGAGGCTGAAGGTGGGATAAATGGGATAGATGGGATGAGCTAGGATGAGATTTGACGAAAGGAGTAATTAAGGACCGGTGGTGTGACACTGTGAGACGTTCGTGACTCGTAAATGTTGTGCGGCGTGAAGTATGAGTAGATGATATATAATTCTCCGCATTGCAGATGATCTTCTGGCCATGTATATATAAATCTAGACCTGGGGACGGCAGAGATGAGACGACTTCAAATATTCGAAGGATTGTCATCGGAAGAGCCCCCTCTCTGTGCATTGATCCGATTGTGATTCCAGATAAAAAAGTCAAGCAAATCCCAGATAGATCGGGGGCGAGCGACGAGATAGTTGCATTGGGCATTGAGGTGTCAGGGTTTTGGATCATCCTATTTCTGCCGTGCCGTAGAAAGCACAGGACGGAGGATGGATAGGGGGACCTCGAGGATTTCAGCTTGGTAATCCGGTACGTCGTGAGTGGTGACATCTATATTAGGATGACGGATATGAGAATGATCCGACGAAAGGCCCACACATTGCAAATCCGGGGAAAAGAAGGGGGGGAACTCTAGAGTCTAGCCTTGTAGTGAGACTGGGTATGGGTATGGGTGTAACACCGGGGGAGGCAGGTATTGAGGTTAAAAAGAGGCTACCCTCTCCTAGACAACCTTGGTCTCCGAAAACGTATGCTCCATCCTGTTGGGACTCGGGGAGGAGGTGATCCTACAGTATATCCTTTTGAGAACTCATCGCGTCCTCGGGGCTCTCTACTCGTACTGGGTGCATATTCCCCAATGCCAGAGTTTTGAGAATTGGAGTACGTCCTGTACTCTCTGTTGTAGGACTCCTTGGGTTTGTATGTCCAGTCAGTCACGCAAGTCCAATATGTGGGAAGCGAGCATTCTCACCAGCTTCAGCGCTGATAAGAAAGGAAGGTCCTTTCCCCGCCTTCACTTGCAGATATACCCTGTCTCGGCCTGCTTGGGAGGTTCTCATAGCCACCAAAATTTCCTTATGATCCGATTGGTGATACATACCAGTCAGTCCTTTTGGGATTCCCCGAAATTACGGTTAGTTTGGTTACTTTTCCAACCAGCACCAGTTTGAGTTATATCCCGTGTCACCCAGGAGTAAGTGACTTGGTAGCTAACATTGTCCACTTCGAATTCGTGGCTACTCCCTTAAGGAGAAAAGCACGCGAGAGATAAGACCTGCCCTGAACCGTCTGAAGACAACTGTTTCATTTGGCTGTGCACAAAGTCCCAGACCTTGAAAGTATATATCTAATGGCACCGGTAAAATCCTAACCATGGAGTATTTCTAGATATTGAGCCTTGCAGAACGTTGGGACTCGAGCATCTAAATCGCTGCAAGCAAGCAAGCATATACAAAAGGGCTTCTTGCATTCTACTCCATACAGTACCTCCCTGGATGAAGCCGGATGATACCTCATGATCCAATTGGACGGGTCCTGGTGGTCCATGCAATGTTAGAGCATTTACCCGTTCAAATAGCTTCCGAGCAACCAAGCAACCGCTGTATGAATGAATGAATAGCATTGTAGGATTCGGCGTATGAAACCGATAAGATGACAGGCATTCCCAAGAGTAAACATTGTCAACACAGATAATGATGCAATAACTACGTGAAGCTGTCTGGTCATACATAGTAGTACCTACTTGTTGTCGATACCCGAAACAAAGCTTTCGGTGTCTCAAAAGAAATGGCAAATTCGTTTCATGAGATAGTATTGAAATTCAAGCGAATGGAAAGAGAAGCTGTAAAAGACATGCCATTCCACTGAATCAAATCTCCATTGAAAGCAATGAATGTGAAAGTGATGGTCGAAAATTCACACTCTTATGCGATGAATGGAAGTGCTCAACGGCCAGTCGCTTAGGAGTCACGTGATCTGGACTTCTGACGCTAAGCTCTATCCATGTGAGGTTCCGCTCAGTCTGGTTATAGCTTTGGTGGGTGAACCACACCTGAGCAGCAAAACAAACTCAACCTACAAGACTACTTTACTTGACAATATCCAACGCATGAGAAGGTTCTCTATTGGCTGACAAGGTACTACTTTCTTTTTCATGTAAAGAAAAAAAATGATTTCTTTTTCTTTCAACAGTGTTCACTTCTTAAGATAGCCACTTACCAGTTGTAAAGTACTACCCAGGTCCAAGACTCAGCCCTCGAACTATTCACATTCAAACGTCTGCGAGATCATTTACGAAGGCCCGAAGGTCGGGTAAATACTCCAATTACGCGCCGTTCAGAATCCACTGTCCCGAAGCCTTGAAAACGATTATATCTACCTGGCTCCAATATCGATTGCTTCGCGCCAACAGCGCACCCCACCACTTGTGATTCTACGAGCGAGGTGTATGCTAGGGAACATCTCCGAGAGACCTATATGCCGACGAAGAAGAAAGCAATCCCAAGCTTCGAATCCACCAGTTTAACCGGCCTTCGGTTTATTCCGTCACCCTTCACGGCCTGCGCTCACAAAGGTGAGCCAACGCCTCCGCTAGATCTCTATCTGCGGTGGTTTTAATGGCAGATGGTTACAGATTTTCACAGCAGAGCGCTGGAAACTATTATTTCCCTCAAAATACACACCATCCAAGACATCTTATCCGTAGTGGCACACCTCCAAATAACATTCGATCTGCATTCAACGCCAATACTCCCTCCCCAACTCGAACCCCCGATCCCCAATCTCCCGCTCACAGTCTTTACGGTATGTTCAACCACCAACAAGGGCAACATGGCCGCGTCAATGGTGCAGGGCGGGGTGCCATGGCAGATCATACCCGCATGTTGCCGTATCCTCACATCATGCATCAATCTCAGCATACTCAACACCACGCCAATATTCAACAAGACCACAACGCACACAATTCCAACGGGGTTGGACACCATGCAAACTTTCCCTCCGTTGGCATGCAAAACTCGACGCCCAACTTTACGCCAAATCTACAAAACGGACACACAACAAGTACACATGGTGGACAGGCTCCAGTAATCAATGAACATTGGCAGAAACAGTTAGAGTTGTATCAAGAATCGAAGAAGGCGAAACTCCAAGGCCCACATCATTTTGCGAGATCCAAATCCGCCCAAAATACTGTTGACACCAAGCCTGTAACAACGACATCGACTGAGGAAGAGCCAGAGAACGCGAGTCGAAATAGGCCCTCGAACACTGACATTTCTATCAAGCGTCAAGATTGGCACAATATGGATATGAGTGGTCTTGGGCTTCGAGCATTATCAGTCGAAGTATTTCAGTATACTTTTCTACATGAGCTATACGTGGCGTCTAACGCACTCACTTCTTTACCTTCAGCCATCGGTCAATTGCGACACCTGAGCCATTTAGATGCCTCGGGCAATGCATTAACAACTCTTCCACCCGAATTAGGCATGTGTGTATATCTGAAGAATTTACTGTTGTTTGATAATCAACTTACATCGTTACCACAATCATTTGGATCACTCTATCAACTAGAAATGCTAGGCATCGAGGGTAATAAGCAAATGGACCCTGCCATTAGAAGTGAAATCATGGAGAAGGGCACCAAAGCCCTCATCCATACCCTGAAAGAAGAAGCTCCAAGTAAGTACATAAGTCCAAGCTCTCTATCTCATGACTAACCCTTTCAAGTGCCCCCTCCTCCTGCTCCTAGAGAAATGATTGATTTACTCAATGGTACAACTGTTCCACCTGAAGTGGAACGGTTTACTGTCTTCTCCTATAACATTTTGTGTGATAATTACGTGGGTCCCGGTCAATACGGGTATGTCCCATCCAAGGCATTAGAATGGGGTCATCGAAGAGATGAAATCCTACGCGAAATCGAAAAACGGGATGCGGATTTTGTATGTCTCCAAGAAGTGGATGCTGAAAATTTCCGAGAGTTCCTCAGTGTGAAACTTGCATACAAAGACTACAAAGGTGTATGGTGGCCAAAGTCACGAGCCAAGACCATGTCCGAATCAGCTGCAAAGACTGTTGATGGATGTGCAACGTTTTATAAGAACAACAAATACATTCTCCTTGACAAACAACTCATCGATTTTGCCAACATCGCAATTAATAGACCAGATATGAAAAATCAACATGACATTTTCAATCGTGTCATGCCTAGGGATCATATCGCAGTCCTGGCTTTCTTCGAGAACCGCTTAACTGGATCACGCGTTATTGTTGCCAATGCACACATATTCTGGGATCCAGCGTATGCTGATGTTAAATTAATTCAAATTGCAATTCTCATGGAGAGTATCAGCAAGTTCGCAGACAAATATCAGAGATTTCCCGCCTGCAAAGATAAAAAAGCATATACCATCACGGATGATTCAGATCCGGAAACCCCTGTGGAAGTCGCTCCGGAACCCGCTCCATCTATGGAATATACGAATAAGACTCAAATACCGCTGATAGTTTGTGGCGATCTGAACTCTACGGCAGACTCTAGTGTATACGAGTTATTGGCTACTGGACGAGTCTCCCCGGATCATCCAGATCTCGGCCCTTATCAATATGGAAATTTCTCGAGGGATGGAATCGAGCATCCTTTCTCCCTTCGATCCGCTTACACTAACCTAGCAGATGGCCCGCAGGAATTAACATGGACCAATTACACACCTGGTTTCACCGATCATATTGATCACATCTGGTATTCGACCAACGCTCTGGAGAATACGGATTTGCTAGGACCTGTGGACGAAGAGTACATGAGAACAGTCCCCGGTTTACCACACTACCATTTCCCCAGTGATCATTTAGCACTTCTAGCCAGATTCAATGTCAAGACGCCGAAAGCTAAAAAACCTCATTCAGAACCCGATTTTGGTCCGTCGAGCCACCACGATCGACGAAGAGACTAGAATGTACATGGAGCAAAATGAAAGCTCCATCTTCTTAAATTTGAGACATCGGGGGTCGGTCGGATGGATTTCAATGAACGGAAAGGGAAGGAGTTTTTTATTCTTTCTTGTCTTTATTCCATGGGCTTGGAAATCGGTGGTTTGGTAAGGCTACTGGCGGGCGTGGAGCGTTGTATGCATTTTCGAACCGTCTTTTTTCACACTCTCTTTTGCGGTCGTCTTATCAGGTTTTGTTTTCGTGTAATGATTAGGGATCAGAGTGGTGTGGGGTGGATGATGTGAGCATCAGGAGGTAGTATAAGTGGAGGTGAATAGTCGTAGGCGGGGGTGGAACTGAGATGAGATATACGCACGCAAAATAAGATACATGTTAGTGTACAGAACAACATGATAAACTGTTTTGCCCCTTTTCAACTTCATCCCAACTGTTTTGACTGCTTACTTTGGTGATATGTTGCGATTTGATGCTGGTTATTATGCCGTATTTCGATATCTAATCCATGATTCTTCACCTCAATTCATTTCAGGGAAGAACGCGGTGAGATTTTATAACGCTAGATAGGTATTCGATCTAACTCCAGAAATGTCTCATGGCAGCAGCGGAGAGTGTTAAAATCTCCAAGTAATTTTCCAAGTGGAAGTTATGACCTCTCCTGGCACCAGCGTACTGCCGGGCTTAAATACGGTCTCTCATCAAATAAACGTAAGAAGGATCTTGTTTCTCGTTTAGCCTTCTAGGGTTTTTATATGTACAATTAGATATAAAGATGAAGATGTGGGGTTTAGCTATCAGCTAATTCGGCTGTGTTTCCGGTGTTCTTGCCTACTTGTATAGGGGAGAGAGGGAGAGGGGAGGAGAGTTGGTGATGGGAGTGGGAAATGTAATGGTCATTTTTGTTGGTATATACTTTGTACTGAGTACATGATATTATATATACTCGTACACAGCATGACTTAGGAGATGTGCGTTCACTTTCGAAGTTTGAATTGAGTTTTGAGTTTTGAGTTTCGAGTTTCGGCTCTAGTTTGAATTATTCCATCCTGTTTTCATCTGGGCTTTGTTATACGTCTGTCTTTGTGATTTTCTTTCTTCGCCATTTATTGAGATAAAGAAGGGGAGGATTGAAGGCTTTTTGGCCGAATTGGGGCTCAGGTTTTATGCATGCAGCTTCTTTGTTTATTGGTCGTATGTGGAGCGTGAGTCCGGGAAAGTAATTGCGAGCTTTGGTAATTTTAAGATTGGGATCTTGTTTTCAGTTTTCATTTTTGTTTACTTGGGACATCTCGTTAAACATTTTCTCGTGGATCGATCAATTAGCCAGGACCTAAAGATGTCGAGTTTCTCTACCACCTCCACCTCCACCTCGACTTCCACTCCCACTTCCGACTTCCTCTTCCCTTGGCCGCGCGGCTCACACGTCCCACGCCACGCTGACATGGCCCGTATGAGACAAATGACAACCATCTACCACAAGCTTAGGGACTACTGGAAAGCCTCCGACTACTACACCGAACAGGTCCGCTTTATGCGTCGCAAAATTCTCAATATTGATAGTCTCGAAATACACAGTGCGTTATGTATCGGAATAGGAGGGTTGAGTAATCGCAACCCCAACCCGTTTAAGACGGGCGGGGCGGATTTCCGGATCAAAGATAGGAAGTGGGAGTTAGATGGGTTGTATGATAAAAAGGGGCTGAAGGGGTTGTGTCAGTTGGTGCTTTTTGAGTGTTGGGTTGAGGTTTTGAGTATGCTTTGCTTTTTGGGGCTTTTTTGGTGATGATTGATGATTTTACTTGACTTAACTTGGCCTAACATGACTTGGCTTTGTCAAATATATAAAATTTGAGAAAAACATAGACTAATATCCATTTTCAGGAGAAAAGTTTTATATCGATAAGAACGCGATTCTCTTCCATTTTCCACGTGGACTCAACGAGGTTGAACGACTCTTCATGGACGGCCAAGGTTATGGAGATAATATTGTTTGGTACTATCACGATTTGGAGGATGCTATTAGACCTGAAACGTTCCTATTCGGTACGAGTAAGCATACCAAACATTGGCATGAAGGTTTGTTAAGCCATATTGTTCCTACACTGGCGGTTTTGGCTCCATTGCAAGTAAACGGATATTGGAAGAATTATTCTCGTGGGTAAGTGAGCCTAATCGTAGGTTCTCAGAGGCCGAGATTGCATTTCGAAACACTCGTATATTCATACATACACATCCTAACCTCAAAATAGTACGCAAAGAACATTCCGGCGATTCCTAAACACGGTCAACAGCCACAAACTCGGGCCTTTAATAGACGCCAGCTCTCTCCAAAAATCGGAGCGAGAAGAGCTCGGGAGAGGGTCCGATACAAAGAGAAGTACCGAGTTGCGCATGAGTGATATACTGATGAATTATGAACTTTACTGGAGACCTGATCCGGATCCGACGGTCGAGAGGTCGAAACCGATGTATGGCTGGTATACACCTATGGCGTGGTATAAACTCCCTGGACCCACTGGGATCTCCGGGGGGATATATGCTCTGAGTGAGGTGCGGGAGAAATGGCGGGCCAAAAACATGTCATGGTGGCAGTGGTTTGTGCAGAAGTTGCCGGTGCTGGTTTATTTTGAGATTGTATTGCATTGGATTGGGAGGCTTTTTGTAGATCATTTTTGGCCGAATTCCATATCTTTGGGCGGGGGGCGTAGGCGGTCAGTGGAAGCAGTGTGGGATTCAAGGGAGGAGGACGGAAAGGTTTGGTATTTGGTGGAGACGAAGACGAAGAAGGGGTCTGATTGGGGATATTGGTGGAGTGAGGATTTGGGGCCGGACGCATATACAAAGGTCAATGATTTTCATTATGCTAGTCCAGGGCGAAAGGAAGGATATGTACCGATTGGGTGGTGGGATTATGGGAGGGAATCATTACTTGGAAATCCGTATGGGGATTCATAATCCAGATCCGAATAGAGGAGTGAAGAAGACAAATGGAGCGTAAATTGAGCTTGGTGATGATTGCAAAGGAATCGCAAGACTTTCTACTCGTACCCTCTACCCTCTACCCTCTACCCTCTACCCTCTACCCTCTACCCTCTACCCTCTACC
>NGKF01000016.1:793473-804734 GCA_002162555.1 Monilinia aucupariae | reverse complement strand
AAGCCATAAGACATGCCAGAAAATGGGGTTCAGCTATCCAGCGTCTCCATGATATCCCGTTTGCTGCCGCACAGAAGGACTTTGTGCGTTTCATACCCCTTTGAATCCATCTCCCGGTTCTAATCCATGGCAGGATGAAGGAATGTCTCGAAAGCCTTCATATGCCTCTTCTCTGCTTGAGAAACATGCACGAAATGAGTCGCAGGGCCTACCAAACGATTTCTCCATGAAAGACATCAATGGCTCGGCTGCGGCGATATTTATCGCGGGATCAGATACGACTTTTGCGACTGCATTGGTGGGCATTCTTAACCTATTGCTACATCCTAACATATTTCAGAGAGCAAGAAAATTGCTTGATCAGACCATCGGACTGGATAGGCTTCCCACACTGAAAGACAGAGATAACCTCAACCTCTTGTACCTAGAGTATATTGTCCAGGAGATAGTTAGATGGCGCCCCCTATCTCCTCTTGGCGTCCCTCACAAGTCTCTCAATGATGATGTTTACAATGAGATGTTTATTCCTCGGGGCACAAGTGTCTATTTCAACACCTGGGCGATGAGTCGAGACCAGACGGTTTATAGGGATCCCGATCTCTTTAAACCAGATCGATACCTTCCCGCAGAACAAGGCGGAGCTGGTGAGCCATACCTCAAAGGGCCATTTGGTTTCGGTCGCCGAATATGCGTCGGTCGTCATCTAGCCCTCGCCAGTGTTTGGATTGTTCTGGCAACTTTGATATCTACAGTTGATATCTCGAAGGCGGTAGATTCGGACGGAAACGATATCGAGCCGGTCGTAGGGTTTACGACGGGTCTATCCAGGTATGCATTTTGATTTCAATCACATACTTGTATGTTTGCGAGCCGAGTTGCTAATGGTTCTAGTCACCCTCTTCATTTCGATTGCCAATTCAAATCTCGTTCGAAGATGGCGCATTCATTGCTCCGATCTTCGTTATCAAAGAGTCGCACAAATACAGATACAATTTAATCACGTGAACTACTGTTTTCATGCTGAGATCGGTTGGGTGGCTCATTAATATATACTTCATCATACTTACTCTTTTGTTCCTTCCCACGCTCTTAGTTTTTTCCTTCCCCTCTCATACTTCAAGGTGTCATCTATTATTGTTTCCTTCACGTCATCCCTATCATATCTTTCATGTTGTTCCGAATAACAATCTGCCTTGGATATATCAAGATAGCCTACTGGGTTCGGTAAACCCGATTCCTCAGATGGAGCTTCCGGCATGCCCGCATACGGGCTCTCGGGTTCAGTTCATTCCTCCCAAATCTTCCTACTCACTGCGTGAGTAGTAGTATGTTCTGGGGTGTGAAAAACGTAACGCTGGTTTCCAACCTGCAGGTATAGTATCCTTTGGCGCTTTTAGATGAATGGTAGCCGCACTCTCAATATTCATTTCGATAGTTGATTTGTAGCCCCATCATTCTGTTTTGGCGGGGATACTTACTTGATGCAAGGAAATACAAACCCGGGCATTTCTCTATCGAGTCTCCGTTCAAAAATCGGTCACATCCCACCCAATGCATTCGTGCCGGGCACGAAACTTTCCTTGGATCACCATGCATCTACGGGTTACACATGAAGTCAAAAGTAACCCCGAATCCAACTTTGACTTTTCGGCCCTGACAAACCCCCTGCCATCTTTTTCAGATGTCACTTTTGAACCCAAGGAGACCCCTCAATGGTCTTTACGGCTTGGTCATGGGAGCTGGAATTCCATTCATTCACAGAAAACGCCTTTCCTGCTCATCCATCCTTCCTCTGGCACCAAAGACCAACACTACGCTTTCGGAAACGCACCTCGCTTCATCGTGCTCGATTTTTCGACGGCCATGAATATATTATGCTCCATGATCACAGCGAGCTTCATCATCGTCTCGTCGAATTGGGAGTGTGCAGGGGCGGGGGAGAGGGTGGCTACATGATGATATAATCGTGTAGCTTGGGCTAGACGTCGGGTACAGCCACATCGGGAATCTCGACAACATTCGAGGATCTCACTTTTTGATATGGCGGGCTTGTTTTCGCCCGGGGAACGATGGGGATTTTTGGGGTGGGCGGAGCTTGGTAATTTTGATGTGATGGATGGATGGTCTGTGTGTGTAAAGGGTGGTTCGAGTATCATGGTATTGTGAATAGCTGTCTGTGTCTTTGGTGAGGATAACTGAGGGTTTGGAAGATGTTCTGGATTTCTATGCTGGTTGATGTTGATATTGATGTTGATATTGATGTTGATATTGATGTTGATAGAGTTTTGGTTTGGTTTGATTTCGTTATACTGGTATTCACCCCCTCGAAAACCGGTAGTTTCAAATGATCAAATGCACCAGATGAGGAATAATTAGAAGCGCACGGTATCACAGAACATGATTCGTATCCTGAGCGCGCAGACGCATCCCATCTGGTTACTAACCTTGGCTGTTTTCAAGCGTGCACCGTATTCCATCCCGAGTAGGGTAGTCTGATGTTTATCTACGAGGGGAAGGTGAAGATATTACGATATCACGTGGGAGACACGTCTGGAGTTCTCGTATGGAAGTTTTTGGCTTCCGGTGGATCGTCACTCTCTATGTTGTATATGACGAGTATATAACGAGACTTATTCTTGACCGATTTTCGCTCGAGAATGCATGGATGGATGGAGCTCAAGAGAGTGGGGACTATAGAATTTTGATGGCTCGATTGGGGTGCTGTTTCTACCCTTGCTTGCTTTCGGTTGTTCTTGCATTCGGTGCATGCGCAGGGCGGGATGCGCATGTTATGAATCGTGGTCCTGTACGGGTACTCGTGGGGAATGTACACACGGTGCTTGTACTTTGTACGTACTTGTACGGGAAATTGGGAGGAGTGATGCATTTGAGGATGTGCCACCACGTTTAATTCTTGGGGAACCGAAGGCCCCGCTGTCCGGTTGGTCGACCAGGTCGAGATCCTCTCCCTCGTTGGATGGGTACGGTGGTTTTGTCGCTCCGTGGCTTCGAGGCCTCTCATCGTGTATCTCGAGTAGAGAGAGGACTCGTATTGGGATCTTTTTGATGGCCGGCCGAGAATCGGAATCGGAATTTGAATCTGAATATGGGAACTGAGGTCATCGGACGTCATGTTGGGATGTTGAGATGAACGAGATGTCTAGTCGACCCCCTTGGTGTCTCTTAAATTAGACCACGCAGGAAAACTTCCCTTGCGAGAGAGAAGGGGCCCGGAACTGCGGCCTATAGGCTATAGGTGAGGTGAACCCCCCGGATTAGGAAGGTTCGTTTTGCCATCCACTTTACTACCTCTACCCACCTCGTTATCGCCACCTTAGGTTTACTGCTGCTACTCTCTGTGTTTGCCTTGCCATTGTTTCCAATTAGCTCATAGTGAATCGGGATTACTATCTTCCCATCCAAATCCCAATCCAAATCCAAATCATGATAGCTTGTATACATTTTCACAATTGGATTGATTAAGAAGCTTGAAGGCCAATGAAAGAGCTAGCTCTTCTACTCCTTCTGTACATTACTCGAGTACGTATAGCTTGAATCAATCATAATCTGTCGCGGTAGACAATAAGTCTAGTTCCAACACACCTCTGAACTCGAAAATCCATGTAGATTGGGGAATATACGCGGGGTTTCCCTCTAGATTCTCATACCCAAGGTGGAACTAAACTACTCGCGTAACGTGCATTCAATCGTCTGATGATAGCAAAACCACGTGAGGTTCATGTGACATGTAACTTCCGGGGTGGGCGTCGAACCTTCCTGTTTGAGTTCCGGCTAATGTCTAGATGGTTTTCCGGAGGCATCAATTGGCCCACTGGGGAAGATTTACCCGCTCGTTACAGGCTTACTCTGTATAGCCCTCAATCTTATATCAACGTTGCCAAGGAAGGTCGCCAAGCATCCATCTTATCCATCTTATCCATCTCATCCATCTTATCCATCTTCATCATCTCATCCATCTCATCCATCTTCATCATCTGAAGTTTTCACGACGCATGGCAGAATCTCAACCATCAATCACTGGTAACACAGCATTCTCCTCATGTTCTATCAGATTGGCTTTCATCTCCAGACCATGGAATGCAGAGTTTGGGGTCTGTCCCTTTCCCCGGCTGGGGTCATCGACGCATCGCAAGCTGTCTGCCAAGAGGATCCAGTAGCTAAAGGTAGTCTGCATGAAGAAGACGGGAGAACCTCATGCAAGGGTATTATGGCTTATCTCTTTGCGGCAGGAGACAATCCGCTTTCCACGAAGCCGCTCAACAGGTCAGCATTCCTGATCTCACCATTTCAACCACAATGACCAAACGTTATCGCCAAGATGATTCCGCCATCACGAGATCTTTCCGAGCATTCGAATCCGACAAGTTACAATGAATGCTGATTCTCGAAAAGGGAGGTTGTTGTTGATTCTGATGGGATGAAGCCATCTTCAAAGATATGGTACAATCATATTCCCAGTTCCCTTGGCGATGGTCCGTCTCGTCGATATCTGCATGTGGCATCAAGCTTCTGATTGTTCAGATGCGTACTTGGCTGCAGACTTGGCAATACCACCCTAATCATAAGCTTTGTACCAATCGCGAACCGCATATTTCAATCCCGATAAGAAGAGCTTCACAGCTTCCCAATATGATGTGCAAGTCTGCAGAAGAGCATCGTATACGGTCCACACTACTATGATGGCGTTTAGCCTGAGATTCATATCGATTTTATGTCGTTTACTTTGGGTCGCGGTCCATCATAGTTGATAGAATTCACGATGGTGTTATGTTGGGACTCTCTTGCTTCATTGTTCAAGCACGCCATGGATATGTCGTTGTCGAATAGTATCTCGACAAAGACTGATCCCCTGACAAGTACCGGCAGCTAAGTCAGGCCCGGCGAGACCATTTCATGTCAAAATCCCTACCAACTTCCACAAATGCAATAGATTAATGCCTGAGACTAGAGATAACAGTCCATTGTAGAAGGTGACGATGAAGGGTGAGGTTCGAGATGGTGACATTGACATGCAACAATTCTTGGTTTGGTAGTCCAGAGCAATCTCGCCATATCCTGAGCTTGGAAAGATTGCTGGCAATAACCATAACCATCACAGGTTGCATATTCAGAAGAGCCCTCAACAAAATCTATTTAAATGCTGCCTCTGTACCCTCCAAAGAGTTTCTCATCAGGCAGCTTCTTCTCAGTTCACTCGATACCAAGAACAACCCCTTGACCACAGCTTCACTATGGCATCCTATCTCACAGTTCTTACGGCTTTGGCCGCTGTCTTTGCTCCTGTCTTTGCGGCACCAGCAGCAGTAGTACCTCATCCAAAGATCAAGACTCCATCGGTAGACGCTGCAGAGATTGTAGCTGATAGCTATATCGTCGTTTACAACTCAGGTGTCTCTGATGAGGTGACTGCCAGCCATACTGAGTTCGTCAACTCCATCATCACAAAACGTGACAATGCTGCATCTATCGGCGCAACCTACAAGATTCGAGACTTCGCTGGATACCAGATTTCCGCGGACGAAAGCACCATCGTTGAGATCGCCAACAAGCCAGAGGTTTGTATTCTTGCCTCAAACAATGGAACATGACTGACATTTGAGCTAGGTTGCATACATCGAAAAGGACGCAAAGGTGTACGCCTCATCATTGACAACCCAAACTGGAGCCACTTGGGGTCTTGGCCGTATCTCTCACAAAGCAAAGGGCACCACCTCCTACATCTATGATTCTACCGCTGGAAGTGGTGTCACCATTTATGTTGTCGATACTGGTATTTACACTGCACACTCTCAATTTGGTGGCCGTGCCAGTTGGGGAGCCAATTTCATCTCTGGATCTGCTGTAAGTTCGAACAAATTGAAATCAAGTTTATATATGCTAACATAACAACAGAACACTGATGAGAACGGACATGGAACTCACGTATCTGGTACCGCTGCCGGCAGTACCTACGGTGTCGCCAAGGCTGCAAAGCTTGTCGCTGTTAAGGTTCTTGATGCCGCAGGGTCTGGAACAAACTCTGGTGTTATCTCTGGTATCAACTGGGTTGCTTCTAATGGTGGTTCTAAATCTGTTCTCAGCATGTCCCTTGGTGGAAGCTACTCAGCTGCCGTGAACAGTGCTGTCACAAGCACAGTTGCCGCAGGTGTAACCGTTGTTGTAGCTGCTGGAAATGATAACGTAAGTCGAGCTACATCACCCAGCATTGGTAGCCGTACAGTACAAGATATATACTAACCTTCTGCCTAGGCCGACGCTTCCAACTCCTCGCCTGCTTCCACTCCTAATGCCATCACCGTCGGTGCCATCGATACAACCGATGCTCGTGCCTCCTTCTCCAACTACGGTTCCATCCTCGATGTCTTTGCCCCAGGAGTCAACGTTCTTAGCTCTTGGATTGGATCTTCCTCTGCTACCAACACCATCAGTGGAACTTCCATGGCCACTCCTCACGTCGCTGGTCTCGCAGCTTACTTGATTGCTCTTGAGGGTTTGAGCACCCCAGCTGCTGTGGTCGCCAGAATTAAGGCCTTGGCCACAAGCGGTTCGATTACCAACGCTGGATCTGGAAGCCCAAACCTCATCGCCTACAACGGTAACGGTGCCTAAATTAGTCAAGTAGGAGGGAATCGGGAGAGTACCAAGGATTAATGTTGCGGGGTAGTTAACATTGACTTGACAATCTTGCACTTTCCTTTTTTAAAGAAGACAGAAGAATGTGAATCTGTCCATGGGATTAAAATTGGAGGAGAGTGTCTTGAAGAGGATCTTTCGTGGAGGATTCGGTCGATTGCTCTATGTATGATAGCTGTGTGACATTTGTTGAATTGCATACGAGTAGTTGAATTACATAAAGCTTGGAGCAATTGTCTACGCATCATCGTGATATATCAACTCAAACCTCATCCTCTTCCACCTCATGACGTTTTTCAAAATACAGAGGAATTCAAGCATTGGATTGCTCGGGTAAAAGTCTCATGATCTCCAATCATATTCAGATCTCATCTCGCGCTAATCGTACAGGCTCTGTTCGAATATAAGTCCTCAACTGCATCCTCCTGGTTCTTAATAGAAGGATGAAGGGGAATGATGGGATGGGATGGGATGGGATATGAATATGAATTGAATTGAAAACAAATCGCTCCCTATCGAATCATACATTTTCCCCCTATCATCTTAGTACCGATACTAGCTCCCCTAGTCCCATCCGATATCGACATCTCCCAATGATGCGCGGGGGTGAAGGGGTTTTTCATCCCCTCTTGTTGGGATCATGTTGGGATCCGAGCTGCATCAGAATTTTCTCCTTGCTCTCATGGCCATTTTGATATTTCCTCGATGTCATCGTTTTTCCATCATCTTCATGCTGGGTTTCGCGAGTCGGGATCTTATGCTTGTTGTCGCGCCGTTCGCTGGCTCGGTTAAGATTGGGTTGGGTTGGGTTGGGTTGCTGGGGTGCGGTGGGATATCACTTGTGGGGAAAGGGTATTTTGAATTCACAAGAATGGGTGCGTGGATTGTGGTTTCGGGATATCTTTTTTTTTTGGTTGGTTCTGTGGAGGTGGATACTTGGGAATGGAATGGAATGGAATGGCGTTATCGTTTTGTGGGAATGGGTCGTTGTGGAGGTTTTGGATCGTGGGCTTTCTGGCGTCAGAATGTTAAGAGATCCTCCGGCCGATTTGGGGGTGGGAATTAGGAATTTGGAGAGAGGGGGGTGTGGGAGGGGAAGAGTTGAGATTGAGAAATTATCATTGAGAAGAGTGGGTTGATGGGGATTTGGAGGATGGGAAAATGACGGGGCAAAAGAGGGTGAGAGTGAGAAGGAAGAATGACATGACATGAGGGCTTTGACGTTATGATCAAACTCAAATTGTTGGCCCGTTTGCTTGACTTTTGTACGTCAAGCATGCTTCTAGGCGCTGCGAAGAAAATCTGTTTATAGATATTTGAAAAAGAGATTAACCATCGACGACAACCATCTCTAATATTTGCATATTTATAAGAATTGTGACGTCTCTCAAATGATAAGGTTTCAAATGCATTCATCCTCTTGATGCAGATTCTTTGATCCAAAAAAAAAGAAAGACTTCCTGGCAAGATAGTAGTCGTAGTGATGGAATGCCATACAACGTCTTAATGGCAATCGATCGTCTGAAGGGTATCAGACCTTGAGCTAGCGGAAAACATGACATACGATACCATACTATTTCCCTTAGATCGGCCTCGAATCTTCAAGTGTCGATTTCTGGGGACTATGGGGGTGGAGATGTCAACGGTAGTGCTACGCCAGGACCCTCGAAATATCACCATCGAGACACTAGACTCCCAACCTTCCTCCTAGTGAAGTAACGCTTGCTTTCCGGACGACATGATAGGATATGAGAATTTTGTGAGGGAGGGGTTGGGGAAGCTATCGAAGCGTGATCAAATGACTGATGAAGCTCCGATGAATTGGAATTTGGAAGTGTATCTGAATCCGAATTATCCAATTCACAACTGGAACTGGAACTGGAACTTCCACTCCAGATATTCCAGTCCCTATGTAAGCATAAATCAATCGACCACCCGAAGCATGGCACAAACTTGACGCTTTCCGTTTCTCGCATGTGCGACATGTATATGTATTTTTTGGCTGTCGAAAATTCTGCTGTCAAAAGTGCCAAGAGACTAGTGGAGTAGCTTAGCGACCGTTGGATTTAGGGGGGAAGTTAGTGCTATGCTGATTTTTTGGTATGGGGCGATGACTAGCAGGGCAGCCAATAGGACAGAGTAGTATACGAGCTGCTAATATTCCAAGTCGTGAGAGAGGGGACTAAAATCCAGGCTTGAGAGAATCAATAGTACGGGGATAAACACTGGCAATGGTATACTTTTGGGCCGTGTACGAGTTAGATGTTAGCTTCCAACTGGTATTACGGTTACGTATCTTGTCTGCCACTTTCCAGTCGTTCCTTTTAAATCCAGTGTTACCTCTTGATCAACCCGTTCAGAGCATACTGTGTTCTCATTACTGTTTGAAGCCCAACAGCTTAACCGCTCAAGCAAGCCAGTATAGAATTTATCTTACAGAAGGCATCAAGTCATCGTTCAAATTTGGATATTAGTAATTGTCATTGAACTTCCACCTTTCGAGCTCGAAATTTAAGAATTTAAAGGTTAGTTGGTTGATACATCGAGATCCTGTGTGGGATACCCAATCGAATTGCATCAGAATATTAACTATCAGTCCACAGTTTCGTGTACTAGATATCTATCTATCAAACCGGATCTATCCCAAGCCCTGAGTTGAGTCCAAACATTACGTGTTATCGAAGTTGCAGCATTTCCACTTCCCACAATGCGGCTTTTCAAAGGCAAAAAGGCTGTCCCTTTGGACCCGGCACCGACAGTAGACAACGTTCGGCCGTCCGGGACATCATTTATGCTAGACATGGCGGATTTTGACATGAGCATCGTTGCAAACGTCAAATTATGGTTTCAAAGAGAGAGGGGTGAAGCGGTCCCTACCCTTTTGCAGACTTATGTTGATACTATGGAGAATGATGATAATGATAACATCAACTTCTCAACCGACGACAGCGATAGCGATAGCGATAACAATAACGAACAGAAGAAGATGAATCTGATTAAGAGGTGGAAGGGTAAGGGAAGAATGGGGGATGAGGAACAGATGAACAGGGTTGATACAACCGATACGCAGACGAGAAAAGAGGGAAAGGGGGTTGAACAAGTGGGACGTGAGTCGCTTCCGAAATTTTCCCCAGCTCTATTCCATGATACTAAGAACATTAAAGGGAACAACATCCGCAATCACAAAGGCGCCACGTGGGCGAGAGCGGCGCGGAGAGTGCATCGCTATTTTAAGATAAAAGGCAGGAAATTTGTCGACAACGGTAGAACCAAGGGGATCCATAAGAAGAAGAACAGTTTCTGGAGTAGAAAAAAGAAGGAAGAAGTGAGCGGTGAAGAGAAATGTGTTCCATTCCCGAACTTTTCTCAAAACTTCGTGGATGGTTCGAAAGAAGTTGACGACGACAATATCGAATCTGACGAGGAAGTGGATGCAAAGAAGGAGTTTTGGTATGGGAGGCCATTCTTTAGTAGCGAGAAGAAGAAGGAGGCAACTGATCAGGGGCAGGATGCATGTGAGCTGTTTTCCAACTATGATCTAACTGCATCCGGGAATGCTCCGGTTAATGGAGTGGGCAATTTGAGGGAGAATGTAGATTCCATCGATGAGCATGGCTTGAGATATGGGGAGGTAGAGATGTGGAGAGAGGAGAGGAGGAAAGCAATTTCTGACAGTGCTGTGGCGGAAGGGGCTAAGATGTGGGATGGAGAGCCTCTGATCATCAACGATCGTCGGATGTCCGAGAACGCCACTGACGTCTCACATGAAGCTCAAAAGAAACGTATGAGTGTACCAGTTACAACTTCCGATCCAGGCTTCCATACTCGCACCATTTACTCTGCCGAGAGAAGCGGACAAATCATAAAGTCTTACCCCGAGACTTCGACCATCAACGTCATCGAGGAGATGTATGTGGCGCCTCCCGAGCCATGCAAGAAACCAACTTCAGCATCCAAACTTGGAAAGGCTGTATCAACACTCTTGAATAGGTGGAGTTGGAAGAAAGATGAGACCGCGACGGAGCAGGATAAGAAAGTGAGGGATAGACCTAAGGGGACGGTTAGGAGAGCAAGTGATGAGTCGTTGAACTCACTGATTGAACACATCAAGGATAGTTTGAAAAATAACATCGACGTCGTGGAGCAAAAGACCCACATCATCACGCTCATTGCCAACAAAAGTGGCACAAAGAACCTTGAGAGACAAGTCTTCGAAGCCACACAATCAGTTGCCAAGACACAAACGTCTTCCATTTCCAGATCAGCATCGGTCAAGTCGGTCATACCAACCATAGAAGACGACTCAAGAAAGGAAAGACGCACGAACATGGATCGAGGAACGAAGTACACGCTTGAAAGAACGGGTCGGTTGCTTGAGGTAATTCCAGAAGATGGTACCAGCGACTTTCCAAACCGCTGTCAGACGCTGGAACCCTCTTGCGAGCGCAGTTCTTCCAGAACATTCTCCATAGCAGAAATGATTCACTCACGAAGCGCTACGACGGAGGATACCAAAAGTTCCCCGCAGTGTTCTCCAATGCCGGGACTCTTTTGCGAAGCCAGTTCCTCACACACCCCCTCCACCCAAGAACCAACGCACACCCAAA
>NGKF01000016.1:755909-790880 GCA_002162555.1 Monilinia aucupariae | reverse complement strand
AAAAAAAAAAAGGAACCCCCGCAAAAAAATCACAATGCTCCATCGGAATACATCATGCAGCAAGGAGAGGAGAGGGGAAAAAGAAAGAGGTATCATCAAGCTCAAGCCGTTTCCCCCTCAACTCCATATAAATTCTAAGATACAGGGACTAAGAGCTTGGATTAGTGGTTGTATCAAGGTTATATGCCGGGGCAAAAGGGCAAAGATGATGAATCCGAGTACCAAGCGCGAGGACCTCCAGATGCAAGACTCGGGAGGAATGACATGTCAGAGATGATGCCCTCATTACTTCCTCTGTCTAGTAATCTCAAAAACTTGCGTTAGACCATCAACGACCGTCTCCACGTTCATAGTAACCAACGGCATCTTCTCATAGCTACCCTCCTTCATAATCGCCACGAGAGCCAAATACTTATTAACTTCCCTCAACATGATGGGTCTCTTATCCGCCGTGAGCACAATCACACTCTCTGCATCCTTGCAAGCGATTTGATCTTCAAGCTTCTTGTTCCAGGGGGGACCTTCGAGTTTGGCTATGTATTCTGGAGAACGCTGGTAGCCGTAGATCTCGGACACGTCGACAATGACATCGATATAATCGCTGCAGATTTCATAGGAGGGCATGTCAACCGGAGATGAATCCGTTGCGATGTAGATTTTAGAGAGAACGTCAAAGAGGTATGCTTTTTCGAAACGACAATTTCGACAGAGATCGTTGAGCAGGGCTTCGAGAGTGGCGAGGTGGGGAATCAATTTTTGGATGACTTTGCTGAAAGCTTCGAAGATGGAATGATTGTAGATAGAGGTGAGATGAAAGCTGATGGCGGCGTTTTCGATATCGTTATCTGAGAGCTCGTCTTGGATTCGTTGCATGATGTCTCGTTGGATATCAAGCATGTAATCATCAGAGAGACCATCAACCTTGTGGATGAAGACCTCGATGTTAATACTTGGGAATTTATCATGGAGGTTGATAATTGTACCGCTGAGACGACTGATAGCTTCGAGGTAATCATCTTGCGCATCGATAACCCAGATCAATGCACCAAGTTCACCGAATATTGCATCAAGGTCGAATTGAGGTTCGGTGAAATCGACTTGGCCAGGAAAATCCCAGACCTGAAAATCCATAAAGGAACTTGAGTATGCGTATTAGTGGGCAGCCATCAAAGCAGAACACATTGCAACTCACTGCATAGAATCCTTTTGGATTCTTGCGGTAGATTCAAGGAAGAGGGTTTCGTTGGGAGGCATCTTATGGAATACAACACTTGAGATCGAGGACTTTCCAGATCTGCAGATGGTCAGTATGTAGTTGATCCAAGATCGGTACACTGTGATATTATAGCTGACCTTCTTTGGCCCATCAACATCAATCTTGGCTTGCCCTTGGCGGCAACACCAGGAGCCGCATCAACTACCTTGGTAGCATCCTTTTTTTGGAGAGCGGCACGATTCTGCTCATGAATAAATTCTAGATTTAGCGATGCTGGACTGATATACCTAACAGGGCCCATACGAGGAGGACCACTGTAGCTTTGATCTTCCTTTGTACGTCTGCGACCAATTTGGAGAAGTGAAAGAGAGGAAGACATCTGAGCCAATATTTAAAGGAAATCAAATCGAATAGCGTACAAGTGACAAGTGCAACTTTGCCACTGAGCTGAGTGATACAAGGAAGACAAGTGCTTGAGTAACAAGGAGGACGTGATAAAATCAGAGTTATGGATGATAGGGTAGTATCGGTTGAGCTTGACTTTCGATAATTGCTATTGTGGAGTGGTGAATGTAGTTTGCCGAACCAGATCGATCCCAAGGAACCTCACATCTCAGCCATCATCCAAAAGTGAACTCCCAAAACAATCTCTCCAGCCTTGCCAAAAGACAATCAAAAAATCTATCTGCCAACTTCCACCGTTTGTTTGTCTAACATCAAAGCCGGCGCTCCTACAAAGGTCTCGGATAAATACCGAGCTGTACTCGGTCTCCCAGTTCTGAATTTGTAGGGGAGGCTAGAGACGGGTAGCCACAGGACCCTAACACCAGAACGACCCCTCCAGTTCCTTTGAGTGACACTGGTCAAAGAAAATGAGTCTTGAAGTATGTATCCCTCATCCAAACACAAAAAGCATGCGAAGAAGGATATAATACGAGTCAACCAAGACAGCAAGCAATGATGAACATGGGAAAGTCCCACATCATTGAGCCCCAAGCTCTACTTATGTATTGGCACAAACTAGGCCAAAACTCAAAGAAGAAAGCAATACACATGCACGCTTGAAAGAAATACAAACGGGGTGCCTAGTGGAGCCAGCGATTGTACGCATTTCCCCATACTAATTGAGGCAGAGACAGAGTCGTGGCCTGGAGGGATTCATTCGTGCACACGCGTGATAGGAACCGAACTCCCGGGATATGTAAGAATACACCTTGTGCTCAATCCCCAGGCGAGCCAAAAGAAAGCACGAAGGATGAAAACTTAGAATGCGCGTAGAAAGAAGGAAAGGCTTCTTCATACCTCCATGATGGTGGTGATGGTGATGATGATGATGCGCCAATTCGGTACGTCCGACTGAGAGCCCGGTGGTGGAATGTTGGCGGAGAAGGCCGAAAGTATAAATCCCCGGCTGTATCTCGATCTCTTCGAGGCTAGAGTTATATCTTGAGCTAGAGAATCCCCAATCAGCATGAAAGATCCTCTTCTACACCTTCCGACGTGAAGAGAAGATGTGCTGTCAATATTCCAGAAGCATGCCAGGTGGTGGTGACTGATGGTCTGGGGGGGGAGGGTTGAACAGGTCACTCACTAAAGGCTTCTTTGTTTCAGAATGTTCCTTTAGCATAGACAAGGATTATTCCTCTCAGTATGGCGTGAACTCGAACGATCCAGGTTGGAGTTGTGTGTTGAGAAAGAGTTGTGGAAGGTTGTTTGATGAAGATTTATTAAGGATAGAAGTTAAAGTGATCCGTTTCTTGGTTGGTCTATGCATCAAGACAACGCAATTTTGGAGATTTTGAAGTTACAATCAACCGAGAAGCAAATTGACCATGACTGTACGAGTGCTGTATATGTACAGAGTATGTAACCCAAGTCAGGTGTACTGACGCTACCTATTGATATCATAACTACCGGTGAAGTTATATACAAAGTCCCTTATATATAGAGGATCCAATAAGATCCTGTTACAGTCATTCGGAAGATTACCTGCTTCTGTTGCTCCGGTCCTGTGGCAAGGTAAGGAGGGTTACATGAATAAAAAGAAAATCTCCTTTCGCAGCGCAAGCCATAGTCATCACCACCATCACCATCACCATCCTCCAGCTTTTGGTTTTTTATATTTAACTATGTTTGATGCTAATTATAGATGTGGGTTCGTTACGAGTAGATGATGATTTGCATTGAGGGGGCCAACATGCATGCATGCATACAGGGCAAGGTACAGCTTGGTAAGAATTCATTTTCATATTCGGCATTATGAGACTTCCAGTGGTAACAAGCATTGATGATGTGAATATCCCATCTACCTATGCAGTTCTGGCTAAAAGCAGGAGTGCCTCTATTTCTATATCATATTGTTGTAAACATCAATCATTTCATCCCCTCACACAAACTGTCCTGTGTGCTGTGGTCTCATAGCCAGGAGTAGAGGTAGAGAGAAGACCGATAGTAATGTATCCTTAATCTCTCTTGGCCAATTGCCATTGCCATTCCTGTAATGTGACGCCATATCCAACCGGTGAAGTACCGCACCACCCACGGAGTCCCATCCTATGGCCTATCGACCATACCCATCCATTTACTCCAGGTATCCGATCGCCCAATAAACCCCCATCGCTACACAGATAACGAGAATGCAAACGCTTTTCGTGCCTTTTTGGGTCACTACGACCGACCGCCCAGTAACTTTTAATATCTTGAAGATGCCCTTGAATCATCATTCTCATGTATACCGCGTCAGTATCTTCAAGACTTTGGCTTGCTCCCAAAAACGGCAGCCATAAAACTTTTTCTTCTCCCCAACTTTCGCGCATTCATTGCCCTTTTATCTAACGCATCCGACTCGGCGAGAATAGGTGGTAATGGCGGCGTTGCCCTAGAACTGATAGAGGGGGTATATTCTTCTTCGTGCGTTTGCAAATTCTTGGCTTTGAGGCTTCTCAGGGACTTTGTGCTCATCTTCTTCTTGCTCTTGACAGTTTCCGATGGGTGCAAGCGTCCCTGCGACGAGCCGTCGTTTGCGACTTCTCGTTCCAATTGTTCTATCTCACCCGCCACAGTTTTCCCCTTGATTGCAAAGTTCTCCTCTGCCAATGGCACAAATTTAATAATACCGCGTTCCGGCTCAACCGATAATTCGGTGCCGGCCATGTAAGTTTGCAGCAGCGCGGCATTTCTCTTGTTGGTAACTGGTTGCATTTGTGATGGAAGCGCCGTTATGGTCATAATATACGCAGGTTCGAAAGTACCAGCTACGATGAAGCATGCGGAGTGTTTCAGGGTGACGAAAATAGAGGATTCGGGCCGTTGAAAGCGGTTTGAGAGGGTATTGGACAGACTTGTGAGAAGGGTATGTTCTTCACGCATCTATCGCACACAATCTTAGTAAGCTGACTCTCGCTGGGAGGGCAATCATGGGACAAAGCAGGGAAATAAAGGGAAAGGGAAACCAACAATAACGTTTGTCACCAATTCACACAGCACCATGCTATCTCTGCTCACTCTCTCCCTCGCACTGCTGGCCGGTTCTCGATATGCAAACGCCTCACCATAATACTGATTTCTCTTCTTGGCCAACTGCTTCTGCTCCGGTGATTTTGGCATGCTCGGCTTGGTCAGATCACCCGGGGTACCACGTGAAATATCTCTGGTAATACGCTGGCCTTCAATCACCATCGGAGAGGGCGATGGTCGACTAATATCCATCTGGTCACTCTCGGCTGGTGAAGGTGGCAACTGAACTGGCAACTCAATGGTCGACTTTACACAAGGTGCGTCCACGTTAGTATCCAATACAAAGCCCTTGCGCGAATATATATCGAGCCCCCCCTTTGAAGATGGTTCGCATTCATCGGGGATGTGCTCGCAACTTGCTGCTGTGGTTGTTGTTGAGATCGGCATTGAAGATAGAAACACGTATTCTGGAGTGGGAAAGAGATGGAGAAAGGCTGGGATGCAAAGCAAGTGGGAGCAATACCGGTTGTCAAAGGAGATATCCGAATGGAAGATTGGAAATGCACAGTTCCAAGACAAGACGAAGAAGCTGAAAGCTGAATGAAACGATGATAGACCTGGTATAATCCCCTCGACTTTTTTTGATTGATAGCAGAAGCCGAGAGATTGAAATGTGATAAGACGCGATAGATAAGGAAGGAAAGGGTAGGATTGAATGTATACTCGAACTTGAAGGTAGAGTATATGATGATGTATAGTAGCAATCCAAGGGAGGATTTATTGCATGTTGTTTTTATAAAGTAGTAAGAGGATGGATGGGAAGAGAGTGAGAGTGGGAGTAAGAGGATGGATGGGAAGAGAGTGAGAGTGCGAGTGAGATGGATTCCGATTGATTGAGATGGAGGTTGAGGCAAGGAAAGACGTATCGTGTCGTAAAACACTCGAAGCATAAATACTCGAGCACTCTAGGTCGTAATTACTCGTACACAGACATTATGATGATGTTGATGCTCCTCGTATATCTGCGCTGGATAATGCATCTTGAAATCCGTTTGGCTTCCATGTTTATCGATAAGCATTCCTTCCACCATCCACCTCTTCGGATTTTTTGATTGGTCACATCCATCCATGATCTCATCTGTACCTCTTTCTCTTCCCTTCCCTTCCCTTCCCTTCCCTCCCCTTCCCTCAAGATGATCTTGCATATACGGACGAATGTGATGGATGCAATTGATCAAATCATCCTCGTTGTCTTGCATTCCGTTTGTGGCCTCCTTCCCAAGATTATCTTTCCTTTTCAACCATCAAATCAAATCAAATCAAATCAAATCAAATCAAATCAAAGTAAGCAGACAAACACACCCATACAGTTATTCAATGCCGCTATCCACCCCCATCACGCTACGAATTGATAAGCGTCCCTTCCCTTCGCTTCCTTTCCCTTCCCCAACCTATAAGATCTCTTCATCCCGCCCCGTCACACCAATCTAACATTGATATCCCCCTTCCCGCAAAACCTCTCCATCCTACCATCCTACCATCCCACCACACCACCCATCCCACGTACCCACATCCCACATCATCCCAACACCACTCATACATCTTGTACCCCATATCCCATACAGTCATATCATCGGTTCCTGACAGCACTCGTATCGCACAGCACAGCACAGCACTTCACAGCATCAGATACGGATACAGATACCGATACAGCACCCCATACAGGCACCCCATACAGACACCGAGACCAATACAGAAACCGACGCATACCAACCCACCTGCAGCGTCCGCATTCCAAACACCAGGCCGATTAAACAATACTGCATCCAGTAATCTCACCGTAGGATTCAAGCCCTTGTATTCGTATCACGCGACATCATATCAGATCATCATCATCATCATCCCAAGCCCGCCACACAGCTCTGACGCACCAAGATTCATGCAAGTTGCAACTCCGAATCCTCTAATGGAGATGATTACTGCGCTCGCGGAGTCGCGACCGTGATGCCGACGGTCGTATATGGTGGGATTGGATCGGATTGCGTGGGATTGCATTGAAGGTAGGAGGAGGTGGTGGCCGAGGTGTTACAGACTTACAGACTTGCAGTAGCACTCGCACGAGAATTCAGTGATTTTTGGGTTAGGTGCGACGCGGGTATTTTTTTTATTACTTTTTTTTATCTGGGGAGTGGTGTTATGGTGTTGCGTGAGGGATTTATGTCGTGCGGTTACTGGTTACTGGTTACTGGTTACTCGTTACTCGGTGTCGATTGGGAGAGATGATGGAGATTTGTGAGATGATTTGGGATTGGTACTGGGATTTGAAACAAGGAGGGAAGGTCAAGATGTATAAGAGTGAGGCCAGAGACAAAAGGTACGTGGGTACTCGGGTCGTACCGAAGTATATATTTGCACACGAAACCGCATTTGACTACAAGTAACATCCACGAACATACTCGCATTTAATATCATACGAGTTGTAATATCAGCCTCTTTACTTGGAGAAATCGAAATCTCCCAATAAAATTTAACTTTCGCTTGGCGGAGAGCCTCTTCTTGCATGAGAGGGGGATTATTATCATCGTATGGCCAAGACTTCCATATGATCAACATCAAATCAAATACCCTGCTTGATCTTCTGTCGTACTATTGCATCTCTCTCCCACAAGAGAACCGTGACGGCTCCAATTGGTCCAGCCATAAATGTCCACGCACCTATCTTAACCAACAAATTTCTCCTCAGTGCGCCAGCTTTGCTTCCTTCCCCGGTGAGCAGTTGTCGAATCGGATATGATGGGAGGCTAGCGCTAGGATCCACAATTAACCTTTCCGTCGTAGCATTTCGATGCAATAATAACGCCCACAGCAAGAGCGCGGCGGAACCAGTCGTTAAATCCCATTGAAGAAATGCGTGCGAGCCGCTTGCGAGATCGGGGACGCGCTGGGAAAGTGGAAGTGGAAAATACGGGACGTATATGTCGACGAAGTTGAGGCGCGCATAGGGAGCAAGTTTGGGTAGAAAATCGGTGATGGCCGAGGTGGGGAGGAGAGCGATGAGGAGGACAGGGAGATGCGTCACAATGCAGATGCTAAGGAGGAAGCGGTAGACGTGCTTGGCGCTGCTGAGATACGATGCTCCTGGTGGTGCCAGGGGCTTTTGGGGGTCTTGCGAGGTGAATTTTGATCCGACAAATTGGAAGAATGAGCGGAGGCTCCATTGGATGAGGATGGTCCAGATGGGAAATGGTTGCCAGAAAGCGATGAGCTTTTGATGTGTAGGCCCAGAGACCATGGAGGGAACGTCGAGGCCCATGAGAATGGATGGGACAATGTAGGCTAGGATGATTGAAAGTGGTAAGATCTTGAGATCCAAAGGTGAGATGAGAAGAACGCTGTTCGCATGTGTTCCTGGGAAGGTTTTTGCGACTGGTGATGTTAGGAGGTGGGTGAATAGGTAAAGTGGTACAGTAACTGCATAGGAGATGTTTTGGAAGATAGCCCCAACTGTTCCGATGCTATGGTTTTGGTCAGTAAAGTGTCCCTGAACCAAGTGAATTGTTTCACTTGATCTAGAGGGAGTATTGTTCGAGAACAGAATATCCCGGGGTAGAAGATTGGAACATGGACTACATACAAACTAACAGCTCTCCCCTTGTTGCCACTCCTCAAACTCTCCATTACCATCAGTGTCCACGCTGCTCCAAACTGTCCCAATCCGTAAATACTATACAGCCACAACGCGGAATTTCTACTATCACAAACCGGTGCAAAGAATGCCACTAGAATAGACAATTGCTTATCAACAGCCTTTAGACCTGTATAATCCTGTAGCAACAAGTATTTGGCATCGGGAAAAACCGCGGCAGGCGTCTCTTGTCTGACGAGACGGACGATGTGTTCGAATGTCCCGTTACGGCCGCCTATGATAAAGGTTCCAAAAAAGCCGATGAAGGATAGGAGAGGAAGAGCAATGAGCGTGATTGTACGGAGGTGAAGATGGTACCATTTGGTGGAAACATGGCCGCTTAGGTAGGCTGGTGAGCGAGGAGATGAAGGGGGTGAACCAGCTGATGCCATATTCACATATTTTATGAGATCGAGGCACTCTACTCGTACTGTAGAGAGGAACACCTCGTGGAAGTGATTTGTGATTTGTGATGTCTTATGTGATAGACGGATGTGGGGCCGAGGCACCTGATGATATGTGTCCTGCAAGGATTGTGGAAGGGGTCTGATCTCAATTTTGACGACAACGGAATATTGAACACTGCCTTGCACATCAACGAGTTCTCGTCCGAAAAGTTCAGATGTGCATCTCACAGGCCAGCGTCCAGTTCTATTGCAAGCAAATAGAACCCAACATATACTGGAAGTCTGGGTGTGTATATGGGGGCGGTATGAACGAAATGGGTGATGTAAATCCGTGAAGATCTTTCATATGTTCAATATGCCTGTCCTGTATTCTTCCTCGAGTCAAGCACCAAGGACTGCTCTTCACTCAACCTTGGACTCCCAAGTTCTATTACAATGTGTAATCCTGATTGATAATGGGCCAGTGTTCATGAGACTTAGCCTTCGTCACTTGCTAGTGTTGGGTACTTGGCTATCGAGTCCGCCCAATTTGATCAGCTGGCACTCGATCAATTCCAAAATTATCTCTTTTTTCTTCAGTTGCCCAAAGTTATTCTGGAGTAACGAGCCTCATTGTTCCCCGGACATCGAATGCCGTTTTCTGCGCTCGACGGTTCGAGGTTGCGCAAAGAGTATCTACAGAAGCAATCTCTTTTTGCATTTTCTGTTTGAATCAAGGTTTCACTGCTCTCAGAGCAGCGGATTTCCGTGGTTGTAATATCGCAGGCGATTCATTATGATGCGATGATGAGAATGGGTGTTAACGTCATCCTAGACTGTGGGTGTATTGTGGGCATCCTAGAAGTTCAAGTGGTGAATACATCACAAAAATCTTGGTTGGGTTCCAATAAACACGGATGCCGCAGACAAAGCTTGAATATCCAGCGAATAGTTATACTTTAATCGTCACGTCACTTTCTTCATATCCGACCACTACCCACCAAAGCGCTGCTCTCCAAACCAGAAGGACTACGTTGAGGAGATCAACATTTTAACAAGGTTTAGAACGACAGTGAGGCTTTTCAAGTGAATCGTTTGAATGCCTCTTGTTGAGGATACAGGCGAGCACACTGTGACGCACAGTGATTTTCTCTGATAGTGGGGTCATTAGCATCAAAAGCATTTGGCCCTCAAGTAAAATATAATATATGAACAGCGTACCTATAGTAACTGCATAGATATATACTGTTGGTACTACGGCGCATAACAGTCGGCGAATAATGTGGGTCTTTTCAAAAGAGGGCTCAAGCTCCCTCAACTAACCGAACCAAAGCATACATATCTTCCAGAAATGACCAAAAGCACAGAAGAAAAGGGCAAAACTCAGATCGAGGCGCCAGCACCCCTAGAGTCCCAATCAACTTCGTACTATAGAATGACTGTACCGCACTGTCCCCTAATTGCCCCGATTGAGAGGGGCCCGATTACTATGGCGTTGGTGGAGGCGTATACCACTGTACCACGGGGATATGTTTGGTGAAGGAGATGCGCAAACTTTAAAATATACATGGCAGTTTATTCGCAGGTCTTTGGTAGTGGGTGCAATGTACGATACATTTCTGGGACCATGACAATATGGAGACTTTCACCACCAGGTACAAGATACTGATCCTGATCTCCTCACTACTTTTATTTATTTTTCCATGCTCTGTTCGGCGCCAGGTTCTAAAACTGTAGTTTTGCTTCGCTCTGTTGGGAGAGTGTGTATCTTTCGTCTATTTACACCGCGCTAGTCGGCGGCTACTCTCGCGATGAAGTGGATCGCATTTTCTCGCTGTCTGTTTTCCCGATCTGCAACTTCTACTTTAACTTTAACTTCAACTTTAATTTCAACTTCTACCTCAACTTCGACCTCAACTTCGACCTCAACTTCGACCTCAACTTCGACCTCAACTTCGACCTCAACTTCGACCTCAACTTCTACCTCTCTCTCACAGTCTCTCAAGATTCTCATTGAATTGGCAATCTTAATTTCTCGTCAGCATTTACTTTTGTTCACAGACAAATGCTGAGAGATTCAAGAGGTCTTTGAGTAGATGGGTTTATTACATCTGGCTTTACGTTACTACGCTTTTTTCTAGGTGCAAAGGTCGTGTCTCTTACATTTTTCCTCCTTCCTAGCACTAAAGTAACAAATCAGCACAATTCAAAGTTTCAACAAGAGCAAGAATGGATTGGAGACAGCATGAATTAATGGAAGATTCGAAGAGCCATAGTTCAGGTAAATTCTGAAAGGCATCATCCTCACTGTTCCACGTCATCCCAACCCTCCTCGACCCCAGATTCGAGCTCATTAACCCAGAATCGCAACGAAGAAGTGGTCGACCAAATTCACTTCAAGTGCGGGGAAATCACTATCTGCTGCTTCAAAGCTTCTACCTCATGACCTTTCAAACTCTTTTCTCTTCTAATTTACATCTCCGACGTTGAGATACAAATCAAAATCCATCAATCTTAGCCTTATGATGTCAACGATGGTATTACTTGACATGATTATTACTACAGACCAAGGTACGTTTTGTTTTGATCTACTCTCATACAACCTTCATGGGCATATTTTACCCTACTTCGTCCTTCAACTGCCCAGGTTGGATCTGGCTTTACCGTGCCAAGTTACACAGCTGACATTGAAATTAGTAGTATGGCTTTCCTGCGATTCATCACTAGCCAGCTGCATGGCAGAAGCTGATAGGCGTCTTCTTCCAACAGAGTATAACAAATATTCTTTCTATCTAGGCATCTCGACAACCTTTCATAGATTATAAGATCTTAGATGTGTTGGGAGGCGAGGAGACACTTCATGCTGAAGCCAAGAAAGTTAAACTTCATGCCCCACCAACTATGAAGTGTGTCGATTCTAGCGATCGCCCCAGTTCAGGCAGCTCATACCGTCTAGCGCTCGTTGGCCACAAGTCTTCCTGGAGAGCAATAGGAAAAGGCAATACGTAGATGTTGATTTTGCTTTTGGCTCATCGATCATACCTCATACGATGGGTTGCACTAAAGCGAGCCTTCTTGGCGGATAATCTGGGGCCCTCTTCTGGTTCTTGAATTGGCAGACTAAAATTTCTCCTTGTGCCCTTGGTATTTCCATTCGAACTCCTGTCGCCCTATTTCGACTTTTTCTTACCTATGGGGATCTATTGCGCCATCATTCGATCCTAAGTCTAGGTTTACAGTCAAATAAGCGTAAGTATTAGCCACTCCCTCTACACATCTTGCAAAGTCTCATGGCTAACAAAACATGCAGAAAAGTTTCAGACGAATATACACATATCATATACGACCTTTGGCTGAGATGCAAACCTTACTTCCAGAATCAACTATCTTTATTCAATGGAGTTCAACAAAATTGCAGGAACTTGGATTCATGATATACACCTATGTCATTTCAATTGCGAACGGAAGCAGCACTTAAAACACTCGTTCCAGTCAACAGGCACAACCTCGACCTTTGTCCGGAATGACATAAAACTACCACAGACAAGTTTTGCATACTGTGATTACGCAATGCAGTGCCTGCAAGACACAAATTTGACAAGCTCCACTGGCAACCGATTTGCTGCTGGTAATTGGACTATCATTTTACCTGAGAACACCTTCCTGGGATGGTCTGGATATCTCGACAATTTTGTATCCACGTCACTACTTCGATAGCCTTTTTGAGCTACGGCTGTGTCTTGACTGGTACAGTAGGGTTTCTCCTCTTGAAGTCTGGGTATGACTCGAACTACTAATTTATTTTACGCCTTTCTTCTGTCCAGGCATGACGTTAAACTAATTCAATACATCGATTTGGGTATCCCTTCGACTTTCCATATCCAAGTCACTACTTCGGTAGCTTCCTAAATATCCCAAAATTTGGTCAGATTTTTTGTTCTGTCCAATAAAATTTTCTTCAAGTCTGGGCATGACTTAAACTGTCAACGAATAATAGGCTTTTGATCCGGGTATGATGTTAATCTGCCACCTGTTGACGATGGCAATCGACAGCATTTTTTAGCTTGTCGTGAGCAAGACGTTAAAAAGGCTCACCTCGCACGTTCATAGCGGCGGGACGAATTGGTTTAAATGAATCTTCCTAGGTTTATCTAAATCACTACATATTCAGGTAGCTTCCGATGTCAAGAGAAGCAAACTTATGTCGTACCACTTTCACACGGACGACAATGTCAGCTTCTACGAGTATGGCACCTTTGTTATCATAGGTTCCAGTTCATTTCGCAATTCCTCTCTGGGTCAACGACAATCAGCTTTGAGAGGCAGGATGCATCGATACAAGTTCACCTCTACGGCCTGTATCACCACTTCGGTGACTTCCTAAATAACTATTGGAATTCTAAATTTTTCCAGTAAATGGTTTTCCCCCGAGGTTTGAGTATGACACAAACTACCACAGGGTTTCAGAATTGCATGGTTTGACGGCAGTCGAATCATATATCCTTTTTCTCAATGGTAGCAATATTATCACGTACCGCCTATCGACGTACTGAAATGTCAGCTTCCTAGTCCAATCTGCACCAACGGAATGTTAACTAGTGACTGGTTACGAGGGTGACCATTAAGAGATCCTTGCTACCTCGCGTTTCTCACGATTTACAAAATATTTCTGAGGGTTCTTTCAAGTGTCTCCATTGTTACGCTCACGGTTGTCACCTAGGTTTGATAATCGTCGTTTGGCGGGAATAGAGTTTTGAAGAGAGCGCGGGACGAATCGGCTCAGATATTCCTGGGCTGCTACCTATATAGGTGGCTTCTGATGGTGGTTTGGTGCATGGTCTTTGTTGCCATCTACTTCGCCATTACTTTATTAAATGCGGTCAAGTCGGTCCAATTTCTCTGGGCATCCTCGTCAGTTCAAGCAAGCAGGGCGATGCAAAGTATTCTTCTTGATTGATAGGCAATGATATGAACGAGGTGTTACAACGATAGATTATTGGGGATCCTTTCCAACATAATGGTCCAGAACACATGGTGATCCAGTATGTAGGCAAGTTTGTGGGGGGATCGGTCCTTAGATTCAACCTCAATAGTCCAATATGAAAACTTGACTCATGATTTCTTTGCTTTTCTTTTGCCAGTGTCATGATATACATACCTAGCGCGCAAGTACTCGAGTTAGAACTCTGGAGATTCGAGATCTTCTCTCCTTGGTATGGCAGTCCAACCGGAGTTTTATCGACTCAAAGCTTTTCGGTCTATTTGGAGAGTTATCGCTTTGACGAATCTTCATTCCAATTAATCGAGTCTTGTAGATTGAGCCTCTCAGATACATGGACTCAGATGGATTTATTCCTCGAATTTTGAGAAACGTGCTTGACCGAAAAGACGGTGGAAAGTAGACCACCATACCTTCTGTCCAGGTCATCACTGTAGGTCAGCTGCTCAACAGATGCCTGTCATTGCCTTTACATGCATGCATATTGGTATCACAGCATCACTTCATATCCATCAATCCACGACCAAGAGGAAATTCAAGTCTTTTTTCTCCAGGGATCAAAGGTTCGAAATCCCCCGGAATATTCATTTTAAGAAGAAATATAATATGTACATGCAAGAGAACGGTATATAAAAAAGATGGTTTCCCGTCCGTATCCAAACAACCAACTCCCATCCTCATTCCCCATGATAAAAATCACCTGTGTTGTATACATGCCGTGGTCGAAGGTGAGCCTAGATTTCCACATGTCGTTCACTCTCCTGCTTGAATCGTTGTCAAGTGGTACACTTGTTTACATTGGGATGCCAAAGTGTCCCATGCGCTTGGAGTGTGCGCTGGTGGTGCTTGGGCTGCCGGTCAGGAGAGAAATTTTACTGCCGAGGGTGTCGGCGATGGCAACGATGTCATCTAACGTGATCTCCTCGGCAGGTTTCTTCCATCCAAGAGCCGTTGGGAGACGTTCGTTCTCTGTAAATCCAACTGGTTAGCGCGGGCAAAATTAAAGTTGTTGTTTTCAAAGATGAAGCCTACCGAGCCAGTTGATGACCAATGTTCGGTTGGTGGTAAATGCATGCTTGTCTCCAAAAGCCACAATTGGCGCGGCCATCTCTCCAATGCTGAATGCTTGAACGGTGCTGGAGAAGTTGTATGTTGGGTTGGTGCTTCGAGATACGAGTTGGCGGTAGAGTTTGGCGTCGATCAGTTGTTGTGCGGTGATGGTCTCGTTGGTCCACCATGCTTTGCTGGTCTTGAAAATCTTCTTGTCGAATACGTGGTTGTTGCCGAAGTAAGCATCTTGACGCGTCAGACTTGCGTCGTGCTCCAAGACACCGTGGACGTTGAGATCGTCACTTGAAGGGAGAGATTAGTGCTTGGCTCTGTATATGTGATGCTACAAGTCTTCATGAGTGGCATGGGGAAAGGAGATTAGGATGTACTTACAGGGTAAAGGATGTGGTGTTGGGGTAAAGTCGACTAGCTGGAAGAGCTTGTTCAAACATGATGGTTGCTAGAGATCTGTTGAAGTTGAGACCATGGTTGAGACCATTTACGACATTGTATTCTGTGAAGTTTCTGCCGTCCCGGGGAAGGAAGCCATGGTTTGCTAAGGTGTTCAACATAGGACATGGACCGCGGACTGTGGCATATCAGTATGTTGTGAAAGAAAGTTGAGATGCTTTCAGCATACAGGCATCTTTCGTGGGTGCAACCCATTGACCCTCGGTAGCAGTGGCTGGTTTATTATCATGTTTGGCTGCGACTAAGCCAAAGATCAAAGTGGTGACGGAAATAACGTTGAGCTTCATGTTGACTTGTTGCAAGTGATGGTGTGTAAGGGCTGGATTGTTGGATTGGATGTGAAGTGATTGAGAGAAGAGTGAGCTGTGGATGATTCTGTATTGGGGCAGCAGGTCGAGGTATTTATGATCGACAACCTTTCTAGAAGTTTTCCCATTCATCCCAAGTTTCCTCCACAACACCAACCCATTGTCTCCTCTCCACATGGGACGAACCTATCATGACCATTCCCGAGAAAGCGAATCGCACACGAGGCACAGGTCAAGCATGAATTCAAGCTTATCCGCACCGCCTTGAGGTCATCACTGACAACTGTGTGGATCAGAAGAAAAACCCCGAATACGCATTGCCAGATGAAGCACAGATGTAGCAGTCAATGCCAATCATCATGCAGAGTACTGACATTTAGCCATCTTGTTTTCGTGTTTACGGGTGGCCTAATTAGGTAAAGTCAATAGATGTACTGAAACTATGGGGCGGAATTTATAAATGTCACCTTCCCTAATCCCAACCATCAGAATATAAGTGGTAACCATCCCGAAGATCTCCATTGAAACATCCAACCCAAAGATTTGGCTAGGATGTTACTCGCTATTCCCTCAGGTATAAGGTCGATTTAACCTCTTTGGATGTTCCTCGCCAAAGAACGATTAGGTGGAAGGGGGCTGATTAGCCTGTTCGGGCTAGTTGGAAGATCCGAGACTTAGTCTTCTCATTTTCAGGGTCCAGCTTGAGGGATGCAAAGTGGGTATACTATCTAATCCCGACTGAAGCTCAGCTTGCTTGAATATCTATGGCCTAACGACCCTGCTGACCGCTCAAACTGGCATACCGGAAATATCAGTAAAACATGCGGGGAAAGTGTGTGGTTTTGGATAAGAAAAACATCCCGCTCTGCTGATCTTCTCATCGTAAAATTTCCTTCAACCGTCGAGCACGAATCGATATCGGGCTCGGCTAAATCTTGGGTGGTTGAGATCCCACGGTTATTGTTGTCTTATTAACCTTACTTCCTTTTCGAATAACCTTGAAGGTTCTTCTGGAATATGTTTCTTGGTAAACCTTGACCAATGGAAACTTTGCGAAATGCCGACGGCAGATCTCTCCCTCAAATTGGGAACCGGGGAAGGAAGTTTTTGGAACTAATAAGCTTCGCCCCTGTTGAAGTCAAAAATATCAAGATGGCCGTGAGACGATCAGTTTGGAACGTCGATTTATCATGGGAATCGGCGTCTAGGCTAATTTTAATTCCCGAAGATATATTGTGTCCGTCACGCATTCAAGTCTTTTCGCAGAGCCATACTTCCACTTGCACCAACCAGCCAAACGATGGATAACTTAACCAGAACTTCAGGTTGGGATTTCTATCTTCCATTATGAAGCTCAATACCGTTATGATAATTCGGTTGTTAAATCTCAACTTCATTATGGGGAAGACCACAATTACAGTAAGTAGTATACTTCGTATACTCGAGTAAAACGATATAACACTTACTCGAGTGCATGACTTCCCCTCATATTCTACTCGTAGAATTCGTCCATCCTTACTATACAGGCATAGGTACATGACCATGATGGATAGGATAGGCCAAGATAAACTCCATGATACCTTCCAGATGGGCTAATTTTTGATCTACAATGCCAATATTAGTTTTAGTTTTCTTCGCGGGATGTTTTCGCGGGATGTTTTCGCGGGATTGTTTTGCATTACATCATGTGCATGTGCATGTACATGTGCATGTTGGATTGGAATTCGTACTCGCATCCACGAACTCGGATCAGGCACTGAGATAAGGTTTAAGATTTACAAATCAAGCATCTCTCATTGGTGACGGGGAACCTATCAGGCTGTCACCGCGTAACAAGAGCAAATGAAAAGACGGCACGCCGACTTGGCGCGCGAGGAATATTTAAGCTTAGATGCTCTGCCCCGTTTGGATATAGGTTAAGCCTTGTGAGAGAGTGGGTGATTCACGTAAGCATTTAGCTTTCATTAGTTGAGTGGTGGTGGAAATCGAGATCTTAACGATTAGGTTCCGTCCTGTGGATAAACCACGGATTCTTGCTATTCTTCTCCTTCTAGAACCCTTAATCTTTTACTCTTCACCAGGGCATTATTGAACAAGGTACCCGTAGATCCTAAGCGGAGAACCTGATATGCCTATCATATAACCTTGCTGAGATGTCATCTACTGATATCTCATATATGGGTATGCCGCTCGATGCTACTCAGAGGTGTCTTCCTATTCCAAAGCCAACCTACCATTCGTTCCTTTACGAATAACAGACAGAGATTCAAGCACGAAGACTTGGCCTGCAGTTTTGCAATGAGTTTATGCACCAATCACATGGTATGACATCGAAGTGCCCACAGGGCTTCAAAAAGTCATGAGATTTCACGCAAGACATGTTTTCGGACGACATTATTTCGGCTTGAAAATTGTTTCCCCAGGGATCATTTTTCTGGTCCCGCTTTTCTTGGAGTTTCAAAGGCATGAGGCTTAAGCTTAAAGGTACTCGAGTACGTACGTGAATTTGTATAATCAAAATAATCAAATCATATTCTCCGCTGCTTTCCGCCATTGTGATCATTAGATTCGTAATGATAATGATAATCATAACTATTACTCTTCTGTTACAGTATTAGTATCATGTAGATACAGCTATATGACCTGGTGGACTACGATCATATGAATATAACGGGACTACCCTTCGTAGTTCGCTTAGAGAGATCATCTAATTCATTACTCGAGTATACTCGAGTTTTCAATATTACATATATCAGTGTCGTAACATCTAGATATATACTAATATATCTTACTTAATCATTGACTTTCATTCTTATTGTTACCCCTTTACTTGTATAACTCAAGATATTGAAGTATTATATATATTAGAATGTTCTATTGATCAGTAGAACGCCCAGGCCGAACAGCGTATTCAGATTGATCAATAATGGGGTGGTAGATTAATCAATTTCTCGTGTATACGCTCTTCGCCCCTCTCATTTAGGGCAGGGTAAACAAGATAAGGGCCCGATCGTTAAGGCCATCACCTATATATAGAGTAGTTTAGCCGGTGGAACCCCCTATACCCACCCATCTAGCTCTCTCTCAGCAACTGTTTCGCATTTCGTACTCCAGTTCGCATTTCCACATGAAATCACTTCTATTTATAGCCGTTCGTAACTCGGTATCAACAAATATAATTTCAGCCATGCAGTATATCTAAGTCGTATATTATCTTGCGCTTCTCCCACCTACCAACTTGAACAGCGCTCCCCCTTTACTCCAAAGGTTTGACTGAAAAGACATAAACTCCAGCTTGCACAAAGAGCGGAGAAATTTGTGACTTGAAGTGAACATGATAAAACTTGTTCGAAGGCCACAAACATTCCGCAACATGGACAACCAACCACGATCATCACAAACGCACGAAGTGAAAGAAAATGTATGCTCGCCCTTGATTCCCTGAATCACAATCACCAACACAATCACAATCACCATCACCATCATCATCACCGTCAACATCAGCATCTCCAGGAAGCTCACGCGAATCTTCACATTGGTCTACTCCAACCCCCCTTAGACTATCGCCGCCTACCCCTGCATCCAAGCGCCCGTGCTCACATGCAGCCGAAAATAACCTTGAAGATGCCATCTACCGAAGACGATTCTGAGCCAATCAATTACATATTCCACGGAACGTCTCGAATTCTAGATAGCTGATTGAGAATTCATTTCTGGGAGCTTCCCATATGATTGGAAGGTGTGTAGTCGAGTATACTGGACCTGCAACAAGCGACACAAGCGAGACGCCCTATCTTATCTCAATGCAATGCTGCCGCGCTTATTTCTCCAGGTCCAGATCTAGATGCAGCGTTTTCCTCGTCGTTTCCGTTGGTTGAAGTCATATGTTGCTATTCTTTGATACATGATTTTGGAAAGTATATATTTACCAGTTGAAGTTCTCAGTCCTTGGTTTTTGTTTTTGTTCTTGTTCTTCAGCTTTTTGTCTTCATCGTGCTTATCTTGCTTAGCGTGGGGTAATCTAGTTTCTCATCTCATCTAACCTTATTTCTTATTTCTCATATCTCATTTCTCATTTCTCATTTCACATTCATTCTCCTTCTTTATCTTATTATCACGTTCACGCCTTCTTTCCACCTTTCCCATCGATTTGCCATTCACTTGATCTATATCTTTATCAAATTCCATCTCCGTTCATTACACGATACGACAAAAATGGCAGGCCGAACTCCCTCCCCGGAACCAAAACAACCCCTCACTCTTGTCACCACTTTCCAAGAGTTTACTCCCGAACCCTCCAATCCACGCCCTCGTACAACCATCACCCAACATGCTCACGTTGCTCTTACAGCCACCAGCGCAGCCTTCGGTCTCGTAATCATGGCCACTTCGGCAGATGCCCTCCGTGCCTTCCATTCCACCCATCTAGGCTCTGAATTTCACTTGCCGGTCTGGCCTCGGAGTTTCAATTTGGCGCCTACGATTGCGGGGGTTGTTTGTGGGGTGCTGATTTTGGTGATGAACTGCGTGGCGCTTGTGGGGCAGCTGGTCCCCGCCGTATGTTCCCTGGTTCCTTGGGGTTGTTGTTGGAAGGCTAATGGTCTGTTTGGCAGTTAAAACGACACCCTCTGTCACTCCCAACTTTGGTTCCTCTATCTATCGCCCTCATAGTTGCAACCATCGGCACGGTCATCTCCTTCAATGCCTTGAGCCGTTCGACAAGCTGGTCTGTCCAATCGTGGAGTTGCCAATGGTCAAATATCCGTACATCAACAGCACCTCATTGGGGGACATTGTGTACGGAAACCAGAGCTGCGAGTATTTTGAGCGTCTGTGTGGTTCCGTTGAATGGGTTGGTAGTAGCTTCGATACTGGCCTCGATGATGATGAAAGGGCAGAGGAGAGAGGAAAGGGCGGGAGGTTGGGAGGGAAAGGGGAGTCGAGGGAATTTGTTGTGAGTGATCTGGAATGGCCAAGTTGGTGAGACGTGAGGAACCAGGAGGGCTTTTCAAATGATTGTGGATGTGGGTCGTTGGACGAGAACTTGAACGCAAATATCGGTGTTTGGGGGACTGACGTTTTTGATATTTCTTGTTTGATATGGCTTTATGAAGGGGTCAGTACACGGATGATGGACTGGCAACACTAATCGATGTGTCAAAAACGGTATTAGGATCACTATTTCAAGTTCTTAGCTATATAGACGTAAGTCTACCAGACAACTTACACTGACCTAGTATGCTTATTGATATGAAAATTGCGTGTTCTTCTCAACCGGTATATAAGTTTCCAATAGCGTTATATTTTCTAGTCGGGAAACATGCTTTGCGTCCTAGTGATTGAGACACGTAGGTGGGATGCCAGGGACCATGTACAGGGTCATGAAAGGAGGAAAAACCGGCCGTCTTCACCGTGGCAGTTCAAGCAAGCATTCCCAGATTCCACCTTTCACCACCGCGATCCAAGTAGACGACAAGTCCAAGTTTCCCTCTACAATGCATCTGTGACTCCTCGATGATAATCACCGCAGCTCTTCGATTCCGAAAAGCATCTCATGGGGTTGATGAGGCGAGATGCGGTTATAATACCGAGGCTCGCTTTCAGATCCTGTAACGTCAGATCGATTCCTGGCCTGGCCAATCAGGACGTGAGTCAGGTTACGGATGAATTAAGAGTTCTCGAATTGATATTTGGATTACATATATATATATATTGCGCCGAGGAAGTTTGTTATGGTGACTTTTGCGTTGAGTCTTATTAAAATGTGGAATTTAAATGCAAAAAAGAAAAGGAAGGGAAAGAAATGGAAAGAAAGAGAATGATTTGGGTGGCTGGCTGTAGAGTCAAAGATGGATGTCTAGTGATTGATTATACGAGGAGACTTTCGGTAATTGATGATGATGTAGAATTTACAAGTAAGGTAAGATATACTTTTGCGTTCGGTTGTGCGTATATATATATACTTTGAATAATTCTGATACGTTCTGTTATATCGAAATGGGGTTTTGAAGGTCAGACTATATTTAGGGTAATTTTGAAGAGTTACGAGTACGAGTATAGGTGAGGATCTAACTAAGTCTATATAAATAAATGCGAGGACCAGTCAAGAGATCCGACTCTTTCGTTGCAATCAAGAATTAAATCAGCTTTATATAATCGACGCTTTCATATAGGGTTCATAAATATCATTATTCCTATCTGGAAATCAATACAAATACTCTCTATATACAACTTTCAACAATTTTGGCCATATGGTTGATCAATAACCTCCTAGTTAAGCGAGCGTGTGCATTCTCAGTTCTCTAGGGGATGAACGACTGGCGTGAACAACTGGGGTGAACGACTGGGGCTAATGAACCAGTTAGAACTCACCAGAAATTATCGCGGAGGAAGTACGCAGTACTGATAAGAACAATAACACGCTCGGTCTTCTCGAAGCTAAACTCGCCGTTACCGTTTGGGACGCAAAGAGTTGGTCTACTCTAGTAAGCGGGACTGGTGGACGGACCGTGGACTTATCCTTAGTCCAATAATCTCCACGTAGGATTGCACATGTCGGGTGAATCGTCCAACGGTGGTCTAAAGGCTTTTAGGGTTGAAAGCTTGCATATTTCAGATCTGAAGACTTCTATCTACATTCCAGTCAAGCTGAATATTTAGGATTGGGTATGGAGGAGTTAACCATAGCCGTACCATCTAAAGCTTATAAACTCCAAACTAACCTGGAATCTGAAAGGTAGAGGAGAGGCCAAACTTTTCAGTGCGGCTCACCAGTGGCTGTCTCGTTTCGGGCGAATCTTCACACTTCTTCTGAATGACGTCAATGTCTAGCTTGAAACCTAAAGAATACAAAATAGATCTACTATATTGTTTCATGACGTGCAGGCTTCTATCTGTCAACTGTCACCTAGTGTTGGAGTTACGAGATGTGAGGAACAATCCCAAGTAAAATCAATGCTGCATGACAAGTGAGAGAAATTCAGATTGAAATGCAGTGCAGCATCTGTACACGAGAGTCGGAGTCACGGGACCCCAGATGTCATATGGCGATGCTTGTTTACAACTCTGTTATCCATCATGATTTAATTGAAAGGTATCCTAGTCAAGTAGTAAGCCGCAGCTATTGCCGGTACAAATGTGTATCCTAGATATGATACCGCGCCTTTCTGCGAAGTTATAAACAATCCATCTCAGATCTCCCACGAACCCCCCAATATGCAATTGCCATCTTGATGTAAGACAAGCAACGAGACGATCGCAGACTCCCCATAAGTCCTCCCTAGATATCGAAAGCTATCATGGCTCTCCGTGAGAAACAAGCAGACCCATATTCCCAACTCCCCAAAAAATCGCCAGAGTGATGTGATGTTGCCATCTTATTTTTACATGCAGTGACCCACCGAAATAGCATAGCCAAAATGCACTCAAATCTCTCCATAACACAGCTTAAGAGGTGCTGGGCTGTGGCTCGACGTTTGGATCGACGTTTAGGCGTGGTTTAAGAATTTGGTATCTGGCCTCACCAGGACAAAAGACCACATCCTCTTGGATTTGCGTGGCATTCGAGTTATCATCCCTCAGGTTCCAACCGTGCTCCTCCTCACGCATAAGCCTATAGGCCAAGAGCGAATCGGTCTCGGAAACGTCTATGCCTTCGGACAAATCACAATCACTAGCTGGCAGAGACCAATCGCCAGGCAGCGCCGAATGTGTTCGCTTGGAAATCAGAGGAGCAGTTGTGGGTTGGGCATCTACCGATGGAGCTCTGGATCGTGTTTCAAAGTCATCGATCTCGACCTCCCCTGGTACGAAGTCTGGCTCGCCTTCTGCGCCGCGTTGACTTGGGGTACCCAAATCCCACTGGTTGTCGCACCATTTGCCGACTGCAAGACGCCGGTAGGTAGGGTCAAGTTTGCATTCGAAGCCCTGATCAGACAACCATTTGGTCACATAGTTATCATCTCTCTTCTCATCATGAATGAGAGAACCCCTCTCCTGTTCCCTCTCGCAACGAGCTCTCATTTCAAGAAACTCCCACTCCTGTACCCTCTTCCACATCGCTAGCCGTTCGTATTTACGGAGCCTATCCGGTTCAGGAACTAACACTTGTTGAAATACAGGCAGCGAATTTGGGTTTTCCGGATCCAGTACAGAAGGCATACCCATTCTCGCAGCGTATAGTTGGTGGTGAATATAAACATGATAATCCCGCCATTCATACGAGTCAATGATACCGAGACTCAAGACAATTCTTCCCTTCCTCTTCCCCTTGCCGTCTCCCCACTTCACTATTTTGCCTTGATTACTTCCACGATGTTCCCAAACCCATGTCGTTTGACCACCGGTAAGGGCACCTTCGATTCGTCCTTGAGTAGCGAACACCTCGTTGAATTGACGGATTACACAATCAAGGATAATGCCAAATCTCTCAATCATGTAGGTAGACCATGTGATTTGTAATTTTTGGAGTTGAGGACAGGAATCGGCTGGGCCAACGAGGTCGCAGATGAGTGCTAGCCATTGGGTACGAGAGCCATAGTCAGCAACATTTGGTTCGATGTGAAGATGAGTTAAGTTTTGGGCCATACGAATGATGCGGGCTGTGCGGTCAAATGTAGGTGATAGCGAGGCACAGCTATACATTTGTTAGTGTGCCACAAATTGGGATGTGTTGAAAACTCTTGGAGGAATATTGAAGAGTGTGGTCAGAGAAATATACATACCCATTAATAGGACCAGTGCGTGGAGTTGAAAGTGGGACTTTAACATATAATTTTCTTAAATTTGACGTCAAAAAAACAACAAGAGTGTCCATGAAGCGAACACCATTATATTCAATGAAGTATCTCTGAAGCCACTTATTCCTCTCGGTCAAACAAAAAGTGTTCGTCTTGTAAAATATAGGCAAAGCTTCCTTGTAAAGACCTGGATCGGCTCTTAGTGCGGTCAAAATGCTTCTAACTTGGCCTTGACCATGATTTCCAGTCCAGGCTCCATGAAGCAATAGATGAAATATCATGTCTCGAATCTCTATCGGGAAAATGCGAAGAGACCTTCTTTCTTTATGGAGAGCCATTTTTGGTGTATTGCAGAGCTTCATTGCTGGTTTGATGATGGTTGTTCAAGATAAGAGGAAATTTCGATGGTCGGTATGTTGGCAATCTTGAGAAAGGAACACAGTTGAGGATGAGAAGCAGACTGAAAGAGGATGAGGCAACTGCACCCAGATTTAGCCGAGGCAATAATTCATTTCTCAAAAACAAACAGCTGGAGGATGATAAGAAGAAGGGACGACAGTATGTTGCGACGATAAGAGATGAGGCGACAGTGAAGGACGATGTAGGAAAGAGCTTGACATGGCCTCACGATAGTCCAGAGGTGATATAACCAACGTAGATTGTAGGATTATATATATCCATCGATTAGTACCCATCAATTAGTATCCATCAGTTTGTCACCTGAATTTATTGTTTCTTCTTTGTATCTACCCCTTTGCCTTTGGACCCTTCATTATATCTCTTCTTTCGCCAAACACCAAACAGGCACCAGACAATCCACAAGAAGCCCATTAACACCACGCTGGAGGTTCCCACCTCCACCCAATTACTTTTGTCCAGATTTAATACTGGAACAGCGACTGCATTCATCAACCTACCATCAGGTACAGCCACTGGCGAAACGTGATAGAACATGGTCTGTGGCCCAAATAAACCATCATAACCTAGATTGACCCGATCAAAAGGGTTGACTGTAAATTTGCTACCTTCATCTGCTGTACATGCCCAGAATACTACTGGGTGAGGGATCTCTATGGATGTATAGCCATCAGTATTGTTGATAGGAGAGAGGTACCGCAGATGAAGGGGAACCTCTGCAGTGAAGGATTGGGTTGACGCAGGTGGTGCGAGTTGAAGTAGAAGAGAAGAACCCCAGATGTTCATTGAATAATCTGGAGCCTCAAGATCGACTGGTGAGGTGATATGGCGGAGGGCCTTGAGATTTTTGGATGCGAGAAAAACAGGGTCAGATAGCTGATATTTATCGGGAAATGTGGTACGGGGGAGGGTAAGATGAGCATGTAAGGAACATTCTCGATCTGATACAGGAGGTAAACTGGAACTGAGCATGAGTTGTAGGGTAGGATGAAGACCGGAAGGCGACTTGAAGGTCGAGGTGAAAAAGGTATCGGTGGAATGGTGTCTAGCAGGAAAGGCAAACAATGTAGGGGACGGTTTGGAGTCTTGACCGACAACAGTCAAGAAGCCAGCTAATGAGAGCTCTTCAGGCTGCAAAGGTGTTTCAACAGAAAGTATACCAACCTCTACACGGTCTTTTGGCGCCGAATTTTTGATTCCGAGATTCCATGTTTGAGGCTTCCAATAAGCGACTATGTTCAAGGCATGAGATGTTGTGTCAAAGTCTATATCAACGGAAGATGCGTGAAGAAGGTTGGAAGACCTCGCAAGACACTCCTTATCTGATACATTGCAAGCCTTTTGCTGTATATACTCAACAAGATCTGAGAGACTCTCAAGAGGCTGGTAATATTGTGTTGAGGCATTCGAAGCAAATCGTTCCACAGATAGCTTTGTAAAAGAGTCCTATGTTTGTTTAGAAGTCATCTCATGACAGTTGAATTAAAAGAAACTTACCTCAGGAGATATACAATCAAGCTTTCCAAATATTTTGTTCAAAGCAGGGCATAGAAGATCTCTATCTAACTTTAGCATATATTGTAGCGGGATAGGTTCAAGGCATACGGGCTCTTGCTTTTCCTCTGTGGACTATAGAACACGTGAAGGCCAGGAGAAAGTCTCGAAACCAGAGGTGAAGCTGTATCATATTGGTCGGGACTGGCCCATCGGATATGAAGCTCATGAGATGCTTTCAATACTCGATATATTTCTTGAGGAAGCTCACTAAAACTAAAGGTTATTCGATCCTCTCTCGCAGCTTTCACCTGTTGTGCCGCAATGGAGGTTTTATCAACTTTTATATGCTGAGGATCAACTGCATCCTGAGCCTTCTGAAGAAAAGTGATTCTTTGCCGCATGGTTGACGAAGATTTTTGTGCATCTAGCAGTGATCCAGTGGTTGAAGTGAAGTCTGGATGTTGATCATGAGTTGGCTCAGGTGGGTTCATCTGGTCTGGCAGTATATTTAACCCATGATAGGCGGTGAGCTATGTCAGCTAGCGTCGCAAGGCTGAATGGACTGATAAGGAAGCTTCCGCCGCCAAAGAAAAAGAATGATTTGTATTCCATCTGGCGCTTGATGTCGATATGTTGATGATCTGTCCTCTTTACTAACACTTGCGCCTTTCCCGACCCTTAGCATTGAACTTTCTTCCTTGAAAATCACGAGGAAAAGCTTCCAAGATCATCCAAGAACAACTACCATAAAAATGCTCTTTTTACCATTTCTCTATCCGGCTCTACTCACGCTCCTTACATTTACCCCTCTCACCACAGCCGCGAAACCTAAAAATGCCATCCTACTATCGAAAGTAAAAAGTCTTACTCTCCGCGATAATGCAAGAACCTCTCACCGTCGAGTCCCGGCCGTGCCACAGCTCGCCTGCAGTGGTCCGGGATGTCGCCATTACAAAGTCGACGTAATGCGTTGTACCAACCAAGGCTCCGACTATTCTTCCGAAGATATCCAATGGTCCTGCACCGCAAATCTCCCCGAGGAGTTCAAGCTGGGGAGTACGGATGTCATATGCGAGGGCTATGATAGCAAGGATGATGAATACGTATTGAAGGGCAGTTGTGCTGTGGAATACAGATTACTATTGACGAAGGAGGGCGAAGAAAAGTATGGAAAGAGTTACTGGGATGATGGAAGTGGAGATAGTGCTGTTGAAAAGGGAATGAGTTTACTGTTCTGGTTAATATTTGTGGGAGTTTTGGGATGGATTCTTTATTCAATGTTCCAGAATTGGGGACAGGGGCCCGCTGATGCTCAAGCCAGGAGGGGAGGAGGAGGTGGGTTTGGGGGATGGGGACCAGGCGGACCAGGCGATAATAATGACCCTCCCCCACCATATCCGGGAACTGGAAAACGATACCCAAGCAATTATGGCGCTGCTGAACAGGCATGGAGACCTGGATTTTGGTCTGGTGCGGCGGCAGGTGCTGCTGGAGGTTATTTTGCAGGAAGCAGAGCGAATAGACAACAAAATCAAGGTGGTCTCTGGGGCGGTGGGAGCGGAAGTGGATGGGGCTCAGGCTCGCGATCAGGAAGTTCAAGCGCAGGCTCTCCCTCTTCCAATACTCGCTCAAACACCGGATTCGGGTCTACATCCAGAAGATGATTACCAGAATAGTCCAAGGCTCCTAGACTTACAACGCTTTCCTTGCCGATGGACACACCATCAAGAGAATGCAATGATAATAGGGAATTTAGGTGGCTCATATAATAAATATCATTCAAGTTTTACTTTGCAACCCATCATCCTTCATTTCCACCACAGACAGTTTTACATCATGCCAATGCTTGCCATTCTGATTACGCTTCAGACATGCAGTACAGAATGATCCATTGCGACGAGAATAATTCGGTTTTTAAACATAGTTATTTGATTCTAGTGGAGCTATTTATTTGACCAGCCAGCTCAGCCCCGCACCGCATCAATAACCAAGGGCAAGAGCATACTCTTTTACCTTGGCCAGGCGGTATGTCATCTTAAAATACATAGTCTACCTCTGTTTGCTTCTAATTCAGGGTTTCCCTGATTGAAACGAGGGGATGGATTTCATCAGAATGGAATCTGAAAACAAATAAAAAGTGGTATACATGGGACGAAGTGCTTTCGCTTCAAGCAAAAGCCAATCCCCGCTCAAATGTGCATTCATACAAGGTGCAGCGCTTCGCCACACTTCCCGAAAATCAAAATCATACAACTTCCCAATGGCCTAAATTGAACCTCCAGCTTGATGCCAAAACCTCCATATTACATATGAGCGGCCATGACATCCGATTTGTCGAAAGGTTTAGCGCAATTGGGGCACTTTCTCATGCGGTTTGCAATTCGATCATCCACGCAATGGTTACAAAAAAGATGTCCGCATGTCTTCAAAACCGTGTTCTTGAAGTTTGCGCGGCAAATAGTACACAGTGCAAGAGTCTATATTGTGTCAATAATATTCTCATGATAGAAAATGGCAGGAAACTCACTCTAAGCATTTCCTCCTCACCCGATTGATTGCTCAAACTCTTTTGCTTCCATGTGTCTCGGTCCTTTTGCGCCTGCTCACATCGGACCCGAAGTTGCTCATTCTCTAGCTCCACGGCATGAATCTTCTGTTTGGTGCCCGAGTTCGCAGAATCCTTGGATTTCAACAAATTGGTCAATTCCGTTGCTTGATTTTTCAGACTTTCACATTTGCTTGTAGCCTCTCTACTCGATGCCTCCAGCTTCTTATTCTCTGCCATGATGGAGGTGTTTGACTGTCTCATATCGCTTAATTGCTTTTCCATATTGCTTAGAAGAGTTCGGTCCGACGTCTCCACATCCTTAAGTTGGGAGATTATCTCAGAACTCTTGGCATTTTGGTTCTTCAAGGATCGAACTTCCGCGAGACGAATATCCATATCCTTTCGAGCGGCAAAATATTTCTGATCAGCCTTGCTCTTTTCAGCCGCTAAAACTGAGACTTTTTCTTCGAGAGCCGTGAAGTCCATTACTTTCTTGCTTGTCAAAGCCTGGACTCGCTTGTAGGCAGATTGGAGAGCAGGTAGTTCTTTATTGATGGAATCATAGCCTTGCTGAAGGAGATCGTACTTAACGCGTAATTGTTCGAGGCTTAAAGAATTTATTTCGGGTCCTGGTGTTGGCTGGCACGATTGCTCAGCAATCTGTCGCAGGCGTTCGACCTCAAGTTCGAGAGATGTGATGCGGTCATCCTTGGCTCCAACCAATTCTTTCAGGTGCTCGACGGCTGCATGATCCTGATCTTGTGTGGCCTTTCGTACACTAAGATCAGCAAGCAATTCGTCTCGGGCTGAGCGGATTCTCGTTAAATCAGCATCAAGCCGCTGAAGTTGACTTTCTAATTCGCCAGTGACCGTTTCCGCTTCGTTCTCTATCTGAATACGATATGCGGTCCTTTCGGCTTGGAGCTTTTCTGCCTCCTCCCGCAACTGTATATTAGTGGCTTCAAGATGGTTGATACGTTTGATAACATCTTCGTGTTGGATTCGGAATTGCTTGAAAAGCTCGGTTCGAGCATAATCATCATCTGAAGGTACCTGTTTGATACTAGCTGAAGTAATTTGTTCTGTGAGTGATTTATTTTCTGCAGCCATTGCCTCGAGTTGTTCTTTTTGCTTCTCAACAACAGCTTGTGCCTCTTTGTATGCAGTCTGGTTTGCTTCCTTGTCTTCAGCTATACCATTGGCCATTTCGGTGTCCATACCATTTTCAGCTCTAGTGCCGTTAGCAGTACTATGGTATAATGCTTTAGCCTCTTCCTTTCGCACGGCATCGCTCCTCAACCTGTCTAAACGTTTTTCGGCTTTAATATAGCGCAGTGAGGCTGATTCGAGACGCTCATTTAGTTCTTCTTTTTCTTTGCGCAATCTTTCAACTGTGACTAAGTATTCTTTTTGGGACGCTAGCATTTTTGTAACTTTTGCTTGGAGATCTTGTAAGTCCGCCGATGGTTTACCACGAGCTGCAGCAACCTTTGTAAAAATTGTATGCAGCTTCGACTTTATTGCTATGCCTTTGGAGGCCAAGTGATCCGAGAACCCCTTGATGCCATTAAATTTTAAAGAAGTCGAAAAGGATACTATCAAATGTCAGCTTGTGATCAATACTCCTGCTTGTGGGAAACAAACTTTCAGGATTTTCTGCGTTTGGGATGTCATTTTCTGCGAGTAGTGTGACTTCTTCTAGTAACTGTTACCCATTATCAATCTCGTGCTCAAGCTAACTGATAAGGAGCTTATCATACCTGTGTCCACCAAGCATCGATAATCCTCAAATGATCATCATGATCTGTAGACTTCTTTTGTATGTTCTTCAGTTGTGACTCCAAAGTTGCCTTTTCTCGTTTGTACTCGAGCATCTGTCGGTAGATCGCATCTTTTTGGTATTTCTATAATGAAATATCAGCCTGTTATTCCAACCAGTACATTCTTTGTTCGAAAAAGGGAAGGTGTATTGACTACATTGATGCGATATGTCTTGGGAGTACGAGGAGGGGCGTGAAGGTTTGCAGGCTATCCATGCTGTTCACAGCAAGCTGCGCATTAGCAACAGCCACATAGATTTCAAGAGCAATCCCTAGATTCTTGTATGACGTTGATAGGTGAGAGAGTTCAAAAGAATATTGGTGGACAACACTCGTGCGAGAGGAGATAAGCCATGGGACCGACTACTTACCTCAATATCTTCAGACCACGGCGCGGTGTTGTCGGAATCGGCAGAGGCCTTACCAGCACCATTAATGGCCTGTCTTTTGGTAGGTGGTGCGAGATCATCAGTGCTTTGGCCAGCTGCCCTCTTCCTATCCTCCATCTTGATGAAGGAAGGGAGAGATGGAGCGGATGCGGCGACGGGCGTCATCAGATTTAAGGAGGCGAATGGTTCAGAAGATCAAATACGAGAGCGGATTTGACCAGGGAGGAATATAGCGCAGTATGAGGTATGATTCAATGATTCTGGGAGTGTTGTTTCGTTGACTTTGTATTGTTGTTATGGTTTGTAAGATCGAAGAGGTCGGTAGACTTAAAGGCGAAAGAAGTGAGAAGTTGCAATCCGCCATTTCGAAAGTGGACTAGCGTAATAAATCTAGTAATAGCGGACCACCAGGACCCGGCTCCAGATCAATGGAAATAATTATTTCAACTACCACGCACACTACGAAGCTTCCATTGTTCCATTCAAAGAGAGGAAATTTTTACTTTTACAATGAATATTGAAGCAACAAGAAGTACTATAACTGGATAACATCTCTTCGACTCCGCCCACTAGGTGTAATCAATCTCGTCAAAATGTCTTCTATGCTCAGAAAAGGTGGAAAGACATTCAAGCCAAGCGTTCGCCCTCGACCAAATGTTACCAGGCCTTCTTCGTCACAGCCTGCTACACGTCCAAGTTCCGAAATCCAATCACTGACAGCAGGATCTGCGTCGGAGTCATCCAATCCTTTAACTACATTAATTGAAGATGTTGCAGATAAAGAAGCATTGCGAACTACGACATCGCAATCGGTTCAAGTAAACCCTCAATCGCAACCGGCTCCGCAAGCTCAATCTCAAACACCACTTATCACCTCGAATAACGATCATTCTGCGACAATCGATAGCACTACCAAAAGAAAGGCTAGGGGAGATGAAGTTGATACCACCGCACAACTTGAGCAGCCGCCTTCAAAAGTCCTCAAGTTGACCCCTCCTTCAGATGAAGTGCAGAATTCCGAAAATAGCGCCCCCCCGCAAATCATCACAGCTGCGTCTACGAGTCTATCTGCTAAATCCAATAAAGCATCAATGCCTGGTCAACACACTGCATCGCAAGCCCAAGCAGCATCGGCTTCTCCCAATATTCAAGGGCCTATTTCATCAAGTCAGGGTAAACAACAACATGCGATCGACAAAGAATTGCCTCTAATCGACCCTTCATCTACTGGCAATGCAACAAGTGAAACCCAACTCCTAGCGAAACAAACCCAAACTTCGAGAAATTCTACCTTTGCGACCCCCAGAGAGATTTCGCGAATCAATTCTGCAACCGACACACCACAAGATGATTTTCCCTTGAGGAATATAGAAGCTGCGGACCGAAACAGTGAAATACAAAACTTTGATCAGCAACGAAACTCACAAAGTATAGTTTCGAGTGCCACTAGAACTCCTGCTGGACCTGAACAAGTAGTTGATGGGCTGTTACAAACAACGCCTGTATCTTCTGAAGATATAGATTTATCTGGTATGGGAGCGGGCGAGGCTAGTCAGACATCTCATCTAATTTCTACGGCAACATCAAACTCCGAAGAGACACCTACTCCAATGGATGATGAAGCGGCACTGGCTCCTAAAAAGCCAAGGAAGAAACAAGCGCCAAGGAAGAAGAAGGTTCAGGTTGAAGATGGGGAAGAATCTAGAACTGAAATCGAGATCCAATTAAACAGACCCCGTCGAACTCCGGGACAAAAACGACAACGCAAGGAGAGGACTGATGGCGGCGTATCCAAGACAAGAAAGGCTCGTGAAGAAACACCAGAAGATGCGGAAAATGAAGTTATCGAACCAGCGATCATCAAAATGGCAGACCTCTGTACAGATATTCGCATTGGCAAGAAGTTTAGTAAACATGACGAACTCAAGAAAAGGCATGCCCGAAAGAAGATTGATGCACAATTGGCTGAACGACCCGAACTTGCAGGTTTGATCAACAACGCGCCAGCTGAGGGTGACGCTGAACCTCGTCAAGAGGCTGCTATTGAACCTGCTACAAGTATGAACAATAATGGATTACAAATGCGAGTTGTAGATGGACAAATTGTCCTGGATGACCGTTCTTTACAGGTTGATCGACAGAGGCAAGCACGAGATGAGGGCCTAGTGTTGGAAGAAATTGAAGAGAACGAATTTACAAGAGTCGTGAACTCTGGGCAATACATGAAGCGTGCTGCAGCTATACGATGGGATTCCAATGCGAATGAACTATTCTATCAAGGTCTACGACAATTTGGCACAGCATTTGAAATGATTGCTGCGATGTTTCCAGATCGCAATCGAAGGCAAATTAAGTTGAAATTTGTCCGAGAAGAACGCCAAAATCCAGCTAAAGTCGATCGTGCGCTTAAGGGAAAGACAGATGAGATTGACTTTGAGGAGTACACTCAGCTTACAGGCCAAAAATTCGAAGACTCCGCAGAAATTCAAGCAGAACACCAACGACTCGAAGATGAGCATAATGCGGAGGAGGAGAGAATAGCAGCTTCCAAAGCGGCAGCGGACAGGAAAAAGAAAGAGGCTATTTCCAATGCTGCGAGAAGAGGCCAAGGCGGTACTAGCGATGGGGAAGACGGACCAGAATCACAAAAGGAGAACGCTGGTGCTGTTCTCACAGGGACAGGGAGAAAACAGACAGCCAAGCATAAAAAGTCGAATAAAGCTTCTATGCAGGGTGGTGGCGAGGAAATCGAAATTCTTGGTACTGTGTAATGGGCTGGTCTGAGATTGGTCGGCTGGGGTTTATTTGGCGTTTCAAGGATATATCGATGATACGATTTGTCTTCTGCTTATTACATACATGCACGATAAATGGATTTTTGGAGTTCGGCTGGTGATTATACCCATTTTGCAGCAACATGCATGCAATGCAGACTTTAGAAGTAAAACTCTTTGGTTATGAATATATAGCATAAATCAGATCTCTGTTGACGGGGTATAGCAATGATTTCTATGCCATTAGAATCTCACAATTCAGGCTAAATATGAATTTATCAAAATAGCTAAACTTCTCGCAACTTGCCTGGACCTTCAAGCCCCGCACAAACCCTTCAAATGAATCAAATCCACTAGTCACACTCCATCTCCACCCTTACTCCTTCTTAATCAGCTCCTCGAAAAGCGGCTTCAAAGAAAACGCACTGTCCTTTGCTTCCCGCCTCTGTCCCCCATCATAATCCACATACGTCACCCCAAATCTCGTCTTGTACCCCTCGGCCCACTCAAAATTATCCATCAAACTCCAACCAAAGTACCCGCGTACATTGGCGCCCTCTTCCACTGCAGACGCTAGAGCGCGAATGTAGTCGCGGAAGTAATTGATGCGGAAGGTATCGTGTAGGATATCGGGGTAAGGGAGGTCGCCCTCGCCGAGGATGGAGGTGCCGTTTTCCGTTATGTAGACTTTGAGGGTGGGTGGGTTAGCTTGGTGGAAGAGGGATGTATGGGAGGGAGGGGAGGAGAATGGGGCGGAAAGGAGGGGGCTCACTAGGTGGAAAATCATAACGCTTTGAAACCCATAGAATCAAATCATGGAATCCCTTGGCATTAGGACGTAACCAGTCACTTTCGGTCGGCGGACCAACTTCTTCCCCGTTCTTATTCTCAATCGAAAGCTTCAGATTCCCGAGGTAATCATTTTCCTCGGCGGGAGTAGTCTTATTTCTGACGTAACCAGTGGCGTAGGTGTTCATGCCATAGAAATCATTCGAGCCTTTGACGAGCGCGATTTCTTCGTCGGTGAAGGTGGGAAGGCGGTCTCCGAGTTGCTTTCGCATGGAATCGGGGTATTTGCCATGGTAGATGGGGTCGGCGAACCAGGAAATGCTGAATTCGAGTTTGCGGTCAGCGGCTTCAACGTCCTGGGGATCTTCAGGGTCCCAGGGGTAGGTGGCGTCACCTGGCGGAGAGTTAGTATTGTTCTGGGGAGGGGG
>NGKF01000016.1:705411-755874 GCA_002162555.1 Monilinia aucupariae | reverse complement strand
GGGCCGGGACGGGGTGAGCATTGTACCATTGAGAGTGATTCCGATCTGACCACCATTCTTGGGCTTGAACTCCTCCCGGTAGACCTTTACAGCTGCGCCGTGAGCAACAAGAAGGTTATGTCCGACAGTCCATGGGTCTCTGCTGCTATCTCCAACAGCAGACTTTGATCTATCACTTGTATGGCCAGGAGCAAATAAACCAGTATTATAACCAAGAATGGAAGAACACCACGGCTCATTGAACGTGATCCAATTCTTGACCTTGGGAATTGCCTCGAAGATCACACGAGCGTAATGAGCATAATCCTTAACGAACTCCTCCCTGTTCAACAATCCACCATAACGCTTATCCAACTCATCAGGCAAATCCCAATGAAACAGCGTAACAAACGGTGTGATGCCTTCAGCGAGCAAATCATCCACCAACTTGGCGTAATAAGCAATACCCTTCGGATTAACCGGATCATTTCGACCACCAAGGGGAATGATTCGAGACCACGAGATAGAGAAGCGATACGCTTTTGCTCCGGCGGCTTTGAGAAGCGCAATATCCTCAGAGGTTCGATGGTAAGAGTCACATGCTACCTCCCCCGAACTACCATCTGCAATTTTGCCGGGGATTTTACAAAATGTGTCCCAGATAGAGGGGCCACGGCCATCTTCTTCCGATGCACCTTCGATCTGGTAGCTGCGAGGGCCTTAGAATACGCGATGGAAAAGGTCCGAGATAAAAGAAAACCAACATACCTCGCAGTTGCAAAGCCCCATGTGAAATCTTTGGGTAGAACGGCTTTACTCATGTTGTTCTTGGGTGGTGTTCGATAGGACCGTGGCGGGGTAGATGATGCAAAAGAGGCTGGGTCTCAAAAGCAACAATTAGTTGTTCCTCAGAAGGGGGAACCTGCTCTGATATAAGTAGGAATACAACGGCTAATTATAAGTTCTTGGATATTCAATAACATCTTGGCCGGGTAAATGCCAGAAGATGTTGGGTGTCATAAATACCAATTAGTTGTTTTTACGAAGAGGATCTGCCCTGCAGCGATTTACTTCCTTTCAGTGCTAAATCGTAGATTATATATGTTTTATATCCAAATAGCCGCTGGTTAATATAATCGATTTTGATTTTTGATTTTTAAAATGGGTTTATATGTGAAAGGGAAGAGCAGAGAAGAAAGATGCCAAAGAGGAAGATACGAATTTACTCGAGTAGAGTATACGAGTAGATACTCGGTAGAATCAATGGATATACCCCAGTAGTTTCAGATCTGAAATCGAGATATAAAGGCCATTATTCTGTCAGTGTACTCGCTCCTGCTCGTAGGAATAGAAGCCATCTCGTATCCCACTTCGGACCCTTCACACCGCGATATATACATTTCCTCATCCGGTAGCTTTTCCATCCTCCGAAGCTGCTTGGCCCCACCAAGACATTGCAGGGCGGGGTAACAAATACTGCACGGGTCGGTTGGACGGGACGATATCCCAGCTCACGTGCTTTTGTGTCGTCTTCGTGTCTGCAATTGGCTTTATACGTATGTATGCGTAGAGCAGATCAAGACTATGGATTTCGAATGGATCATCTGGTGAATAGAGTATATTGGTTGAATGCAAGGGACCTTTTGTCATTGCTTCGTATTGTAGCTATCACCCCCATTCATTACCACAGCCCCCCCACCAAACTCCCCATCCTGTAAAAGAGTACGAGTAGTATTGGATGTTGAGAAGAACCTTTCCGAGATGACCCTGAAATTGTGAGGCAGCCTTCTCATACTATTTCACAGCTCTCCCGTTATGTGCCAGTCTGAATCCATATTCGGTAATCAGCGCTTTTGCCCCCCAGAGTCGCCCACATGAGCTGATGACCATACTATCATACTAGCCCACTTCCCATCAACATCGCAGATGTGATACATCATTTATTGTAACCCGTCCATGCGAGAGTCCTCGCCTGCAATTGTAGCACCCAACTTTCTCTTCCCAGTTGCTGTAGGTGCTTCATCCTCCGCAGTCCACTCTACAATCTCCCATTCCACTTTGATTCGACCATCACTGGCAGTCCTGCTACCTCGACTTGTTCTCATCTTGCCCAATCGACTTCCTTCAACCATTGTCTCAAACCATGGTATACCTTGTCCTCCGCAACCACTGTCCTCGGTATGTGGGATGACAGTCTCGATGGTTTGTTTGTCGTTATGCGCATCCTCAAGGGCTTCTTTGGGAAGCAAGCCTAATTCTTCGAGGTCTCGCAGATCCGATGAAGCCAACGATCCTAGCGTCAACGAAATATAGTCTGCATGAGCAGCTGGTTCTTCCGTCCAGTAGGACAGAGGGGTGCCGCAGAAACCGCAGAAATGTCGTTTGGCATGTTGTTCGGATGGCGGAGTATAGGATCTTCGGATGATGCTGTGTGATTCATCTTCGAAGAATGCGTACGTCGTCGAGTGGTACCAGGCTAGGGGCACACGAAGCCACGCGGAGAGTGGAGCTGCTTGTGATCTTCCTATTCACAACAATATTAGCCATTCCGTTTGTGGCCAGCTAACCTTAAGCTTGACGTGAGGATATTCGGGAATCTGCGGAATCGACATACGATGAACGCTACTGCTATCGAAAAAGACTTTGGCGCCGTCCCCTGCATTTTGTGGGATTTGTATTGTATATTTGTTCCTCCCGCAAGAACAACCACCATGGAGTTCATTCATTGTTCTTGATGCGATACGATGCGGTATGATACGCCGCGATACCTAGGCCCGAAGCTAGAGATTTAGTATAGGTTCAACTTGAACGACCGAGTCCAGATTGAATACTTGGAGACTTGAAGATTGGAAAATTGGATTGTACGAGAAAGTTGGCTTTTTGCTTTTTAATAATGAATCTATAACAGGGAAGCTGTCGTATTGTTACTGTGTTGAAACCCTAACTGTATGAGACAATTAATAGACTAATTATTAATTGATTTATTTTATCATCAAAATTATGAAATATAATTTGTTATTTTTGTTATTTTTGTTATTGTTGTTGTTGTTGTTGTTGTTGTTGGTGTCGTCAAAGGGAAACCTCTAGATTATTCGGAATGGTTCCTTTCTTTACGAGTACTATGACATCGCTAACCTTAAGCAGGCTTCACTCTCTCTCTCCACAATACAAGTAAGCACAGATTGTTAATTGGTATTCTCATTTCTCAACGACAACTACTGTAAGTAGATCACCATGTATTTTCATGCTCCTCGAATTGCTTCATATCCCAGTGGACCGTCTTGAAATAATTCCTAGTGGACACAATTTGCCAGAGACAGCACCTCGCATAAGGTAGCATGCGAGCAAAATAATATATACATTGCTATCCTCTCCCTTAAGTCTTACTCCTTCCATAAATACGCGAGTATGTTGCCAAGTCCTTTTCACGCTCAGTCGTCCACCCGAAATGGCATATGCGGTAGAACGGTCTTCTGTTGCATCGTGCCCCGAAAGCATCATGCAAGAGGGTTTAATGCTCTGCGAGTTCTGAGATCCAAATCAATGATCTCCCTATTCAACAATTCCATCGCTGTGACCAGACTTTCAAGGCTTTGGCGCGGAGTCATATCAGAGGCTTGTAGTGCTTCAAAGTCCAGAAGCATGGCAGAGAAGCTTTTGCGTTGCGAAGCTGAATTATCAGTTCTCCTGTGTGCTCTTTGCGTGGCCAGACAGTTCGCTATTCTGGCTTGATAGTGGTTCCAGTGGGAATGAAGATTGGGGCGAGTCTGATACAAATCTCCGAAGACTTTTGTAGCTGTTAGTTTGTAGTCTTCTGGGATGAAATTGTTGCTGAATAAAGCTTCGTCGGCTGCAACGTTGCCATGATGTGCAGCGATGTTTCCGTTTTCTCGCAACGGCTCTCGAAAAAGTTCGAAATACGCATGTCTATGGCCTAGTTTTCCTGCCTGTTCCAGGAATCTCAATCTAATATCTGCCCCAACATGTACAAGAGGCTCCTTTGAAGTATTTTCTGCCGTGAGCCGATCAATTTGCGCCTGTAGACTCTTATTTTCCTCCAAAAGCTCAAAGAAGTCTTTTGAGAGCACTGTATCATCTAATTTTCGTGCCATCAGATCCTCGGATATTTTGTACATCAAGGAACGTTCGGTCTCCTGCTCAAGGTTCTCCGATAGTTCCTTTGATTTCATCTCCCTCTTCCTAAGGGTAGTCCTCAGTTTATGCATCTCTTCTTCTCTCCGTAAAGATTTCGTGGTGAGATCATGCTTTAGGTTCCTCATCTCAAGTTGTAAGGCTGCTATATCCGCTGCTGCCGTTTTGTCATCCTGTCCTTCGGCCATCAACTTGTCAAAGAGAATATTAGCTTTCTCCTCGACGCCCATGAACGATGCATCTATATCCCGACGCACTACCGTTGCCCGTGGGCTCACCCCGAACATATCGTCATTTTGAACCCTCTCAGGCATCGCATTCGGCATAGTTGCTTTGGTCGTCGAAAAGAGTTCCTGGACGTCGACATCCCCGAAGCATGGGATATTAAGACCCATCTCAGATAGCTAATTAACAAGTCGTGAAGCCAAAACTTTGAGATTCTTTGTGGCTTTTGAACCCGGATTGTCGAATTGTCCAATATGCGTTCTGGACTCTCAAAGTTGCCACAAGTTACAGGGGGAACGTGTTAATGGGAAGTATTTTGTGCTCACAGTGATGTGAAGGAGTAGAAACAAGTTTGATCTTACACAGATGATAGAAGGTGGCCAGAAATGATATGGGAAGTCAATAGAGCTATGATTAGAGACGCTTATTGGGTGCTATAGCAACATGGCTAGTGCCTTAGACCTAAATTAGTACAGCAGTGACTAGTCAAGATTCACGTCTAGACACTTACCTGAAGTCCTACTAGGTTGAATCACCCCTCCAACCGTACTATTTTTACTGGGGCAAATACATCTAGTGATTCCGTTTCATGCTCATAGACTATTCGCGCACTCAAAATTCCTCATACTTGGGTAGGATTTATGAATTCTTAAATGCAAATAAACACTAGATGCATGTATCATTATATACGTATCGATGGGTTGATATCTCCCTCCTAAACACTATGAGATGTTAAGGGATGTGTGGTCTTTGGTGGGTGGCTCGGTAAATATTGGACTATTCAGGGGTGTGAGAATATCGCATAAATCAAAAGAATTTACGAAAATAATCAAAATTCAAAACTACAACTAATTAGTCCTGTAGTTTATGTGGCTGAAGCGACAGTGAGATCGAACATACAGTATACATAGCTTCATTTTATCGGAAGCATTGCTAAATCCAGTGATATTAAATATTCTCACGGGACATCACCCCTCTAATCCCTTGCCGAACCGCACACGTACTAACGTCCCCTTATGAAAGTTTATATGCCCTCGTTCGTATACACTTCAACTTGAATACGATAGGATCAGAATCTATGAAGCTATTTCTGAGGAAAGATAATGTGTATAATATTCCTTCACTCCTCAACAGCGTTTATAAGTCTCTTGGGCTTTGGAATAAATAGGCTAGATGAGATGTTCCATCTTTGAAATCGATACTATGTTTCAATAGCTAGAGCTATCATTCAAAATGACCATCGCCCCGCTAAGAATATCAGAGATGAGCCCGATACGAGATCATCAGAAACCGTAGTTCTAAATTTGTTTAGCTGAGAACATAAACCGTGGAAATGAGAGTTGAAAAGTTGAAATTTCGATACACGAATCACGTCACATGACGGAATGGATTCAACAGAATATCTGAACCTCCTAGGCTCTGGTACTCCAGTCCAATAACAAATTGACTTTCTTTCCACGAAATTCCCTCAAAGCATCACATTTTGTCTCGATCTAATTTTCTAGTCGTCGTTCAATGTTAAGGATTTTGCAAAAACAACGTCACTGACTTCCTGAGTTCGCTTGCTAAGCGACACTTGAAAAATCAGACTCTTTCTGTTGGGTTTAGAGCTAGCGAGCTAATTTTACAGTGAGACCTCGATGACATAGGTAGGTAGTGTAAAATAGAAAGTAGTAGATAATTTATTATAGTCTACGTGTCCTCTAGACTTAGATCTGGCATATATACAGTGTGTTCACTCAGCGTAACCTCTAGCACTTTTATACAACTGCTCGCATCGTTTAGTTTCTTTAATTATAAATTTTCTCCCCAAATTCTTGCGAAATATTTTGAGCTATAGGCCTAATGAGTTACAACGTCTCTCTGAGTCGCAAAAATGCTTATTGGCACCACCGAGCCTTTCTTCGTGTAGGCTCGATTGTCAAAACTTGAAGGGTTGACCGTACAACCTTACTCGGCAATACAGGGAACCCTTCAATTTTCTTCTGTACATGTCAGAGCTTCTAAATATCATGTCTAAAAGTATATCTTACACAGTGACTCAAAAACAATACTGGTTGAATCTAGATGCATATCTCGAATACTAATTATCCTTTGAGATATCTATTATTATCGGGCGATATAAATTGGATAGAACCTTTCCAATCTTATCTTCATACCTGAAGAACTAGACAATTATAAGTCTTGTACTGAGTAATCTTTTGATACTCGTAATTAGAACTTTATATCATAGCATCCATGAGTACTAATGCACCTCTGCTTAAATTTGGTTGCACATTCACACACACACACAAATACAAACATCATGATCTATTATCTTTCAAATAAAACTACAGATTCTTGATTTCTCAGGTCACACTCCGTACAAACAAACAAAATCAATCACTTACTCGTAGCGACAACATCTGAATATCATCCCTGTCACTAGATCTTTGATGACTTCAGCTTCATATTCTGACCCCACATATCTCGTTCCCAAATAATCCGACAATACTATCCATACAGCTTGACCATCTCAGTGTATAAATTATGTGACGCAAACATACCCTGGCTACTGCATCATCTGCGGCGACCTCTGGACCGTTCCAGATCTACTATTTTATCAGCTCAGCGTTCGAATCTTTCAATAAAGTCCCTCATCTGTCTAGTTTGTACCCCAGGAGACTGAATTATAAGTACATTAAGTTTAGCAAACATCTCAGGGCAGAATCATGCTGGTCCCAGAAGTTGCTAATTGCGTTGAGAGCTCGCAAAGTTCCTTTAGTGTCGAGGATCCTCGCTTGAGTGTCATCCCATTATGGATACTGACTCGAATAATATCGATATAGCTCCTTGAAGATCTCCTTGGCCTGTTTTTCGTACTCCTCTGGGACAAAATTCCCTTTGAATAAGGCGGTATCGGCAGTAACATTACACCTGTGGGCTGCGACGTTTCCATTAGCTCTCAGGGCCATATCTGCTTCGTCTCGAGGGATACCAAGCGCGGTTTCTCGAGCTTGATCTAGGAATCGAAGTCGTATAGCGACTCCTATCTCGACCAATGGCTCCCTGAGATCTTGTGCCTCTTTCAATTCTTGGTACATTCTACGTTCAAGGTCCCTGTTCTGAAGTATGTTGGTGTGCTTTGTCTTCATGTTGGAGAACTTTTGCTGCACAGATTGGAGTTCGGTCCGTATGGTATCTCGCTTCTCTCTGCAATACTCCGCATCTTCCTTGTACTCTGTTCGCTCACGACGGTACCTCGCAGCATCTTTCACGAGCTCATTATGCTCATCTTTAAGAGCGAAATTGTCATCCTTCAAGCCATCGTATTTTTGTTCCAGCTGCTTTAGGTGAATAGAAGTTGTAGTCGGCCTAGATTACTACTGCCGAATTCCGCGGTTCTCATCTCTCAAACTTTTGACTTGCTGTTGTAGTGTTGCACTGTTATTCTGCTCCACAGAATCTAGATTCGCTATTTTTAAACTTTTGGGTCGATTCTTTGAGCAATTCTAATAAGAAGTCCTGAAAAGCCAGGGTTTGAATCTTCTGCGCTTCCAATACTGAAATTTTTTCCGTTAGTCTCGCTACATTTTCACTCATTTCAACAAGTTTCAGATCAAGCTCCCTTTTCTCCAACCGAACCAATGAATTTTTGTCTCGTATTTTTCGCAGATAAGTATATGCTTTCTGACGGGCCCCTTCTGCTTCCTTGAGGTCCAATTTCATAGCATCCATTTCCCTTTGATGAGTCTCATTTAGACGGTTCAATTGCTTCTGCATTTCTAGTCTATGTTTTTGATTCAGGAATCCAATCTCAGCACGTAAGGAACCAGCTTGCGTCTTTGCAGACTTCAGATCACGCTTTTGACGGGCCATATTTTCGATCAGTCTCGTGCTCGGTTCTGTTTCAGGTGTCGTCGATTTTGTAACGCTGACGTTGCACGTCACGGCATCTAAAGTCTGAGAAGTTGATTCAATGGCGGTTCTCGCCAGTTCAAACGAGCTAGGTGTTGCCTTAAGCGACTCAAACTTGATGGTGGTTGCTGAGTTCATCATCCTGATACTCTCGCTGACCACTTGCTCAATCGGTTTTTGCTCAATTGGTTCACATGTTACACCCTTGGAAGACTCCACACCCTCCAACCCGACGTTAGAAGACTTATTTGAATTGATAAGAATACAAGAAAGATCTGCCTTGCGACGTAAAGCCGTGACCGTCCCCTTCCCAAATGATGTTTCTGTCACGGTCGCGGACGCCTGGACCTTTGCTTTCTTCAGCTTGGCTTTCCTAGCAATCGCTGCTCTCTCTTCATCTTCATGTGGCTTATCAGCTATGACCCAACTATTTGGCAAAAAGTCCATGTCATCGTCGAGGAATCCTTCGCTATCAGCCTCTGATCCGGTGCAATTCTCACAGAAATCTTCGTTCTTGATCATGGGTGATTGTAGAAGCCGGCGACCTTGAGCTCCCTCCACTTCCTGGGGCATGATGATTAGGTCTGTGGAGCAGATATTTAGTATCATTTTGCCCATATAATTGCTGAACGGCTGACCTCACTTATGCTCGCTCTCCTGTGATTGACTTTCTGGCCTCAATGCCGATAATGCCACGGTTCCCGCGGGAAGTTGAGACGGTGCAGAGACTCTCATAGTTTTTTTCTTTTTGGCAGGCATCTTGGTTGTATTATTGTCGGCTACCTACAGTAAGAATACTAAGTGTATTCTCAAGATCTCTGGAGAAGATGTGCAACTCTCTTAATAGATACGATGCTCCAGATCGGACTGTTGCTGGATGACACTGGACATGAGAAGTCAGATATACAGTTTTTAGATGAGATTGTTCGCCAATTTCAAAGAGGAGAAGACGAGACGGTTGGAATTTCTATTGAGAAGATACTTTGATCGAAGGTGAGAGATTATCGCGCGTCTAATGAATACTGAAAGTGTGTTGCCTCGCTTGATAATCCATATATACTGGGAAATAGTTATTCCTGGTCGCATATGAAATAGAAATAAAGACCATCGATAAGAGTTCTCTTGGTTTAAGAAGTGAACTACTCGTATCATTGATCCTTTATTTTTGAAATATACAAGTATCTAATCGATGAACTACACTGGAATCAGATGTCTACTACCTAGGCTTCCTCTCCTTTCATATCGGGTTAAAAGTACCTTTGACTCAGGATCATTAGAGACGACGTGGATTGCTGCAAAATGAAAGGAAAAAGTGGTTATCATCGATAGACATTCAAAAAGGGCCATAACATCTAGTATGTTTACTTATTTTTCAGGAACTGACACCAGAATATTCAAATTCAAAGTTGTTGGGGAATCTCTTGACTCTACATATCTTTCAATTTCACACTGAGATTATGAATTTGGGGTATCAGTATATCCTGATGCTTCATACTTTCCATAGAAACTAACAAATATCCTTTCCTCGTGCATTCAAGATGACTTTTATACATGTTCTGAACAAAAATCTAACAGCTGTATCCAAGCCTCATGATATCATCCCAATCGTGTAAAAGTTGTCCTAATAAGACAATTCCTCCAGTACTAAAACAATGGATACTCTCCGATACACCAAAAGCATTTTTCCTGCACGTCATACGGGCTCGGAAGGGTCAATCTAGATCTAATATTGACCAGATTTCCGGTAATAGAAGTTTCAAGCTGGTCCCCTTTCTGCGCCATAATAGCCATGCTCTAGATTGTGTGCGTCTCTGTAGTCCTGTATGCAAAGTTAGCTTCCTCTCTTCCAACACAAAACTGAAACAGGATGTACCTACCACTTTTTCTTCAACGTATCCACGGTATCTGTTGGCCTTGTCAATTCGAACGATTTGCTTTGGAAGTTCTCGCAGCTGCGAAAGTAAACCATTGCTAGCATTAAGGCTGATTTGAAAATCTTTAATCGTTGGAGAATTCATCCACATGACCATGATGGAATTGAAGCACTCCAATGCTTCAGCCCGGTGTTTTTCAGAGGCTGTCGTCGCATCCGTGGTGGATATAGTGGCCCAGTTTCCTATAGCCTCGTTGAACTCTGGTGGCAAGGTGGCAATTGCATGCGGTTCACAGTGATATAAATCTTTGAACGCTATGATGTTGTCAACACCCGACAGCAAGTCAAGTTCAAAGAGTGCTGCATCTGCCATTGGGTCCCCTCGATGGCAGGCCCCATTTCCTTCCTTGATGATTGCATAATCTGGTCCCCCTTGAGCGTTGCGATCAGATAGCATGAATTTAGATTGCTCAAAAAACCTTTTTCGGACAGCCACCCCAACATCAAAGAGAAGTCGCCTTTTCTCCCATTCCTTTCCTTTGTTCCATTCTGCTTCAACTTCCTTCAATCTGTTCTCGGCCTCCATGGTATTAGATTTAAACTCGGTGACAGATTCGTGTTCATTCCAAGCTGGATGTTTGGCTTTGCCTGAGCGTTGAAGTAGGTCCCAATACCACAGACATCGCGCACGAAGTTCTGCATTATCCTTCCGTAAGTTCTCCATTGTTGTACATATTGCTTTTCCTTCGTCCGAGAGCGAGGGATCATTTGCAATACTCTTCGAAAACGTACTTGGGGAGTCTTTGAAACGATATTCATGTCGTCTGGAAGAAATAAACTCTGCGTGGTTATCTTCAATAGCCATCGAGGTCTTTTTAGCATCAAAAATGGCTATATAGGCCTCAAGATTGGGTCGATGGTTCTTGATAGCTTTCATTTCGTTGGGAACTTTGGCTGATTGAGCTCTTAGCTCTCTCAGATCCCTTCTGTAAATTTCCAGTAACTCACACTTCTCCGAAAGTTCCGTTTCCAAGGCGTTTATCTGGGACCTTAATTTTGTAAGTTCTATTGTATAATTGGATGCTGATCCACTTAGCGACGAATGCTCTTTTCGAAGTTTTTCCAACTCTTTGTTACGATCCATCCTCAAGTTTCTATTTTCGAATTTGATTGCTTCGTACTTTCTTGAGAGGTCTGTGAGGGCTTTCTGATGTGCAACTTTTAGCTCTTCAACGATCCTCGAGTCCTCAGCTTTTGTCATTTTGGCTTGAGCCTCTTGGTCAGAGTCCTCATCGATAACTAGTGGCCAAACTGCTTTTACCATACATTTGCTGGGATCCATTTGAAGGGATCCATTTCTAAGACCTCTGTTCAGTAAACAAGTAAAATAATCCCCAAGTTCGATCATTATTGGAGTAGAAATAGGGATATAATCAACGGGTAGGAGGAGTCGATGAAATTCATTTGCTATTACCAAAGGCTGCGTAGCATCTGTAGCACCTTCGGACACGGTTTTCTTCTTCTTCTTCTTCTTCTTCTTCTTTACTTGGGAAGTATCGATGGTCTTGACTGTGAACACTGCTAAAGAGCCGTCGGCCTCTCTATCCTCAATAGTTCTGCCGTCCGCAAGGTTGGCTTGATCCGCGTATCCGGTTTCCTCAGAGTTCGGAGGCTGGTGAGAGCCCAGGCTAGTAGAGTGTTCAGTGGATCGTCTTTCAATAAATACGATATCATCTGTTTTTTTGGTACTATTGTGTACTTCATGGGCGCTCTTGTTGTCTGTAGCGACGTCGTCAACAACTCGAGATTGAGGTGTTTCCAGTGGCGCATCTATTGGAACGTCATTGAATTGAGGATTTGCGAAAGACAGCTTGCGGGATTCCGAGTCATCTCCAGAACAAGCCTGCAAGTGTGACGTCAATGCCTCACTATTGGTTTTGGTAACAGCTGTGAAAGCCGAATCTCCATGGCCAGCTGTTTCATTAGCTTTGGATCCTCCTGCATTTGCAACGGTTTGCTGTTGATGTTGCGGTTCCATGTTTGAGCTGCCAACTTTGCAAAGTTGAATGGTTTTGATCCTCTCACGAATTTCACCTATCTTAATTGAACATGCAAACATGTCGGCCAGAAACTTTTTGTTTTGGACAATCTTGGGACACATGTTGTCGACAAGTATTTTATCTGCCTTCTTGAGCAGCATTTCCGACGCCCAGTTACTGAGGACCCGTTCTTCGGCAGTCTCATTTTCTTGACAAGCTAGTTGTAATATGGCAGCCTCAACCATATTTTTGAGATCTGTGGGGAACGTCATCTTGCATGTACTGGAGCCACTACTATGATATGGCATAGATTCAGGAACGTTTTAGGGTCTGCAGGTGTACAGAAATCTTGGACCAGTGATGTTACTTGCGAAAATGAAAGCCCTAGGCTGGGCAAGGATTTGGTTAAATTGAACGACTGTCTGAAAGAAGATATTATATCAAGTTTTTTGGTCTTTAGAGTATCATCAAATTCAGGTCATCTCAAATTGATATCTTGTGTGTAAAGAATTCGGAAAGAAAAGTGAAGGAGGCAGAACTGAATTCAAACAGGTCGAGGTTTTGTATATGGCTTGTGATCCGATGGTTCATTCTGGTCAAGTTTCGTCTCAAAGGCCGGAAATTATGAGTCCGAGGTTGAGAGGCGTAAGCGACATTTAGCTTCTTCAATATTCACCTCCATAAAACTTACATTTCCCTATCAGGGAACCCTCTTTTCTTTGAAACCCAACAGAGATATAGATACAAAGAAAACCGGTACATTACCCTAACCAACTATTGCTAGGGAAATCTATGAACTCCTCACGATCAATGGCTCACTGCAGTGCTGAGCCTAGAGAACAAAAATGGAGTATCCAAGTTTGCCATTGAAGTAATTCAATTTCTGGATGGATTCCCATATAGTGATGATGGTGGTATCTTGCCGCTTGAATCGATCAAAATTCCGCGGCTTTTGCTAAATTATCAATTCCAAAAGATATCATCAACTGCGGGGTTATAGAAGAATTTGCTGAGAACTTGAGACTCGAGAATAGAAGTCACATATAGCAATATATTTAAGAAGCATGATTCTGTGCAAGAATTAACTTGAGCCAAATTGGATTACTGAAAAAGGTATCTTCTTCGAAGAAACCAAAATCTTCCAGCGAATATCATGATTCTTAATCCAGTCTAGTACTGTTATTGGAGCAGCATCAAGAAGTTCATATAGACTGGCAAATCTTGTTCTAGATTTGATGATACTGTCGATATTGGCTCTGATATGATTATTCGTCAACATGGATCCAGGAGTGGAAAATTTTGGGGATAAACTCGCTTGCATGAAGGATGATAATCTTCCGATAAAGTGGCGACGTCTCTGTTCTACTCAGTAGTAGTGGGGCTATATTTAGATAATGTTTTGGGTAATTAGAGAAAAATAGAAGTAGAAAAGAGAAGAGTGGGAGAAGAGAAAGGAAGAGAGTTTTATAGCTAGAAGCACTTGACTACTACGCTAGTTGTACTGGCTCACGTGCAACTTTCATAAATGGGTAAAACTAGTATTCCTCTATATTCTATCATCCTTCACTACTGTAGACCATCCTTTTGGTTGTCCTATGACAAGAGTGAGAGTAGAAGATTTCATAGAATGAAATGCGCGTAAAGGCACGAAGAGTAAAGAGAAGGCGTAGAGTGAATAGAGGAGAAATCAGAGGTATGAAGGTGAAGATCTTCACTTCGTCTCTTGCCATTTTGTACTTATCTAGCCACTTATGACATGTTCAGAGAGAGTCACTCTACTCATCTGAACCTAGAATGATAGCTACACTGGTATATTCATTGTCTTTAGTCTCAAACTATCCTTCAGATTAGTATCAAAGAGAGCCTAAAATAGATGAGCACCAAAAAAAGGCAGAGAGAAACGATGGATAAACTACAGAGGGGAAGTAATTGTCTGTAATAGATGATTGTGCGACTTTTCCTTTTATGCTTTCGATGCTGATGCTTTCGATGCTGAATATTGGACGCGAAGTAATCTCTTGTCCAACCTTTGGGTTACAGAGAAGAAGACTCAACTCCCTATCGCAAATTCTATCCTTTTCAAGTTCTAGGACACCGAATGACAGGAAAATTGAAGGATACCATCAAAGAATGCTAATTGAATCAATTAGCTAGGTCTATTGTATCAAGAATGATCAGATGATCATCCTGGCCGACAGAACACTCGAGTCTAGATGGGTGGATCCAATCGTCCGATGGAAAATTTCAAGGGTTGATCTCCAGGTTCTGCGTCAGAAGTCAGCTAGAGACAAAGAAGCTTGAAAAATAGGCTAGCTCTTAGAGATTTGCTTAAAATGTCTCTCAGACTGTCTACTTCTCATATCGTATACTCTGCTCCTCTCCAAAATTTAGTATAGAGGTAGAAAGAGAAAGACAGAGTTAGCCACGGCTAGGTGCACCAGGCAACTTTGCCTAGTCTAGTATATTGTCCCGCTCCCCTCATTCATGTGGTGATTGTTATGGAATAATATGTCAGCAATGAGACGACAGTTGTGTTTTTTCCACCGCGAAGGGTTATTTTATGCCTTGATTGCTTCACATTCTTGGCAATTGTTGAGCGGAAGCGACGTGGTGGACGAACAAACCAAGCCAGAGAGGCTGCTTCGAGGTCATTGGAAATGAGGTTCGTCTTCTCGCAGAATGATTGGTCAAAGTCCGAGGGCAGCTCCAGATATACGATGCAAGAGCCTCATAAACCTCTGCCTTGAAAGGTTCTGGTGGCTGCATGAGCTGAAGCTTGGCGAAATTGGAAGTCTCAAAATAGAACCCAATCAAAAGTTACCAGACCACGTGTAATGGTCACAAGCCATAACTTGATTGGTTCGCTAACCGATAAGGTTAATTTGTCCAGTGCCCTTCAGTTCTTAGTAGCACCCAAAACCAACATCGCATCGACCCTTCTCATTAATTGAGAGACTGGTCGAAGATATTTTGTGTTGACTATTTCAATACACGTGGTGAGTTTGATTGAATGCAATGCAATGCAATGCAATGCAATGCTGGGCTAAGGTATTGGCATGGGTACGCGCTCGTGGGTTCCTGGGCATCCCTTTTCCTAGAATTGCCGGCGTCAGATTATTGGTTTTCTGTATTATGGCTTTCCGATAGTAGGTCAGGCTATTTTCTCTTTCCCAATCCAGAGTTCATGTAGCATTATCTAGGCACCGACTTTTAGCTGATCACTGTGTGATTAGTCAATATGCCCTTGAGTGAAATCGTAAAAATAGTAGAAGTCAAAAGCCCTGTTGCGGTGTTCGAAGGTGCGGAAAAGTGAAGATGGCGAGGCTGTTGCTTGGAATGTGATCCAGTGCTACTTATTATCATACAACGGTAATATATCACAACTCAGCCCCAAGCCATCTTGATAGGTCCTATTTAAATGTGTAAAACTCTTGCTCATAGATCCACGCCTCTAATTTATGAACATTGGGGAAAGAACTTACACTCCCAGATGTCTTTTCTTATTAATGCAAAGCCTTTTCCCTCTCAAGCTTAAAGGATGATATATCTGTATTTTCTTAGCACAGCTTACAGTTATTGAATTGACGTTCATCAACCACAAATTACTTCAGGGTTCTCAACCGAGGCCAACTTCCCTTTACACAGTCATAGATTATGTCAACGACAGTAGACATTAACCATCACTTTGATGGGCAACAGCATTGGTTCAAATTATTTCGCTATAGGAACCCGAAATTAGCAGATGAAGAAAAGATCGAGCCTGCACCTACCTATTTCCATAGAGACATTTTGAATCGGCAGACATGGCGACCCCGAGACCTTCTCAGATACATCTCTCCTTTCTATGGCAAGCCATATCATATGATTGTGCAGGCCGCTCCAGGTCCAAATACCCAGCCCCAAGGAGAGTGGAGGAGACGACGAGTTGCAGGAAATGCACCAATACTTTTGCGGGTATCTTCATGGGCTATTGGGAATCAACTCGAGTCCGCCGAAGACTTCGCCTTGGCTATTGGAAGGTCAATTCTCGTTCTCCCTATCATAATGTTTGTGGTCGCATACCCAATGTTTACTTTCGGCTCCGGAAGGGACAGTGAAAAGTATACCAGATTTCCACATAAATGCTATGAATATCCAAAACATGCACTGAATCAGCTAGATGCTGCTCCTAATGCATCGCAATGGATCAAGGGACAGCGGGAAGACGATGGAGACAAGATTTATGTAACCAAGGGTGAACAAAAGCGTCTTCTTCGACCTCGCGCTTTGGTTGTCTTCCGTAAACATGAGTGGGAAGTTGTTGAAGATGGAAGCTTCTCTGGACCTTATATCTTCATTAGTTTTGCGGCCGCACAATACCAAAAGCCCGCCCCAACAGACCAAGACCCTGGAAGAACGGAGCTAAATAAGGGTGCCATTGATGCAAGAGCAAGAGAACTTACGCTGAATTATGGGATGGAGGCATATTGGGCAGACTTTCATGTGAGTGTTACAGATGAAACGTTTCAATCATGATTAATCACTGACTCTACAATGCAGTGCAGAGCAAAACTACAACCCGAGGCTACTGACGATGTTCATCGATTTTGCGATGTCACACGTGGAGCTGAAAAGGTTTGCGTTGTATTGCCTGACCACTCCCCGCAAGCCCTAGTATTTTTCGGTCAGCGCCTATGGTGTCTACCGGAAATCTTACTTGCTCGAGATCACAAAGTCAGTCTTTGTACACCTAGTAAAGATGGCGTGGACAGCATAGAAATAGTTGATATAATGGAATTCACTCATCGATCATGGGCGCGGATGCTAACGCCGAGCAATGAAATAATCCATGACGGAAATGACGAGATATTTCGCTTGTTGGCAGAGCACTACACAGGCTCATTAACTCTCACTCGACTCGAGCTCATTCAAGTTGCATTGAAAGCTCTGAAATCCAGGCAGTTTACTGAATTTCAACGGGGCGATATTGCCTATGCCCTCATGACTCTTCTAACAAAGCGCCCTCGGATGGATCCTTCTGATACAGAAGAACAAGCTCTTGCGAGTAAGTTCTACCCTACACAGAATTGTCAATAAGCATTAACTTCATATAGGATTATCGTTATACAATGATAGCGATCAGATAGTGGAGCGCATGGTTTGCATGGATGGAATCCGTTTGAAAGGCAAACCTGCGTGGTTCAATCTTGATGATGATCTGGGCGCGAATATGTGGGATATCCAACCGCTTTGTCAAGTAGCAGGCGTCTGCCATGATGGATCCTTAATTCTGGATGGTGGGTATTACCATAAGAGAAAATGGTACTATCGCTCATATCTAACGTATTCAGGTGCCCATGCGATTTCTATACGTTGGAAAGATATTCCTAGGATTTGCTCCACCAGGAGAATCTCCTGGAAGAAGCTTGGAGCTGATTATTCTTTGAGGTCCGGACCATTCTGGCTTATCGTGGGTATTGCCTGTGTTGCCTCTGGGCAATCAACAAGGGCGTTGGGAGCCTTTTTTTTGATATTGGCAATTATTCTGCTACTCACAGCCCCGCTCTCCGTTAAGGTTCTTCATGGTGGCAAAGTCTGTAAGTAATATCTTATCTTCTTGAATCTACAATGCTAACAGTACAACTAGGGGGTGCATCACCTTGGCTTATCGGTTTTGAAGGAACATTGCCAATTGAGGAGGTCGAAAATCTTACTTTCGGTAATGCAATTGGTCGTCTTCAATACACACCTTCCTCTGGCCCATACTGTACTGGTAAGGCCGACGAGAGAATTGGTGCAGAACCTCAATTCAATGTTGCGGATCTTCCTCGCGGGCATAGGTTGTTCACATTGATAGATACTGTAAGCTTCAGTCTTCATCCACAACTGCAACGGATGAGAATTTAACCACGAGAACTTTAGGGCACACTGACCGTAACTGTTTTCTCCGCTGAACGCCCACCATCTGTAGCCTTACTCGCAGGCAAAGAAGGGGGAATGCTGCGCACGATACTCTGCTCATATGAGAGATCTACAAATGGATTGCGTAAAGAATGCGTATTGAGGATGGAAACACCCATGTGGGATTTGAGTGATGCAATCGGGTGGGTCAAACTTACTTAGTAATATAAGGCGGATGAAACAGGATAAGATGTATGATGATAATGGGGTTTCCTCTATATTATATAGCCTGGTGCTGGATATGATGAATGACTCATTCTCGGGTGCAATGGGATGGCGTGGTGTGAAATGGGGGTTTAATGATGGAAGTATAATACCTCATCAGTAACGATGTTGTCGTTCTTTCTTTGTATCATACATCTCTCTTGCAGTGTTTTTCGTAATTGATATACTCTTACTCAAGCAATGTTTGTGGTAGAGTCATAATGGAAAAGTTGTGATAGATTGCAAGGTGAATAATGCGTGGTGTGCTTGATATATAAATCATGTAGATAGAGCTTGCTACACATCACCTGCCTTCACCTTCTTTTCCACAAACAAACCCTAGGAAAGGTCATAATAGACAACATTCCATAATTCTACCACACTCAATGACTGAAAGGTTCCAACTATGGGCCAACTGCACCAATATACCAATTTGTAGTAGATCTTTGCAAAACAAGTTCAATAAAAAAAATTGCTTCGTTGACGTGCATTCAATAGATGCAAATAGGGGGGGTGATTTGAAGAGAGCTAAAACTGAACCAAAAGAGACTACTGTAGTCGTTTAGATTCACGCTAGTGACTCCATATCTACTACGACTCTAACTCCGAACCTTATTAATCACTTCCTAGAAGAGATGTCTTGTAGAGTAAACAGGGCAGGGAATTGGGCAGATTTATCGTGGAGGCAGGCAATGCCTTTGCCCCCATTCCAACTTCGCCGTGAGTAATCAATTCATTATCATCTAATTCAGAATTACAAGATCGTTGAGATGTGATGAAAGGCAGGCGGCTCTTTGCTGGCACATCATGCCGGGCTTTCAATGTATGCCAATGACCGAGTCATTGGAAGTATTTACAGAATTGAGTATACGGCCAACGACATGTACCAATACAACCAGATTCACCGGTAATACAGGAATATCCTCCTTCCATCGTCCTTAGGCTGAACTGCAAGACGACGGCTGCTGTTCATCAATACCGCAACAGTAAATTGATCATCGGCGCACAGCAGCAAAGACTTCGCTTGATTCTTGGAGAGATGCGGGCTTTTTGGGAGCGCTCAAAAACATGCGAAAGATTCGAGGATATGACAGGGGCGCAGGAACTACATGGAGAAATAGATGGGGGATTGTTCAGGTTGCTTTTGGAGGCAGAAAACAAGAGACAAGACCTCCAGACTTGATGAAAATTGATTGCTGTCTTATTAAGAATATGCACTAGACTTCTTCGGTACTAGCTCCGATTATTAAGTTTACATAATCATTATCACTGTCTCCTGTTTGTTTCCTAACGGAAAGGTGATGATCTCTGTTTATGATAAGCTAATTTGAAGCAGTGTTAATAAAATCGAAATCGGACGATAAGATTGTTGTAGTACATATATGGTACTACGCAATTGTCTGTATCAAACAAATCTTTTTCATAACAACAAAGATAGCTAGTGGGAGGGATAGCTTCAAGGTACGGAAGCAGCGACAGCAAGGTGGGTGGCGACAATAAGATCGGTACAGTGGGTCTACTCCACAGTCAGCTTGAGAGTGCAAGTTGATTAACAAGCTGAAACTGCAGGAAGGCCATGAAGCTTGCCTGTATAATGCTGTGTGTTTTGGATTCTTGGATCAACTTATTCTACGCATTGGTCTTCTACGGCGATGATCACAATGATCGTAAGCTTTAGGGACCCACGAAATGCTACAGGAATAACATTTCAAATGGCAGCTGCCTAAAAGTCCCTGAAATTGGTATCTGAGTTGAGCAGGATTTGGAAATTGAGGGCAGCAGTACTAGTACATACTACGCATGGAGGTAGGTCTGTTGTTATTTCATACTTCTTCGAAGCTCCTCTCCTCAATATAAAATAATACAAGCATCCTTTCTGAACCACCAATCATTTAACAACATTAAGGCATGATTTTGGTACTTGGTTTTATATAAAAATAACAAGAATACAAAGACAAGCTTGTCCTTAGTTATGAGTTAACTTTGGATCTCCACACCTCCCCCCCTCTTCCTCCTTCCTTCGCTTTGTTTGGTACCATTACCGTACAGAATCTAGTTCCCTATAGGATTGTTTTCCAAACCAAGAGCTGGATAAGAACAGTACCTGTGAATTGGTGTGAACAATATGGAAACAATCCATTGTAGCGCCTATATATTTCGGCATTTCCCGGCTGGATCATTCCTGTCATACTACTGCACGTACGATCGATATTCTACATAAAATATTGAAATCAAGGAGACCCATCTGACCAATTTGCTTCACAAAGAACAAGTCAATCAGCTCACAGGTTTTCGACATCATGTCTGCAAACAACCAGCCTCCCGTCACTCTAAGACAGGCTCAATCCTTAGCCAACCAATCAGAAGATAGGGATGTACCAAGCCATATACACGCCACACTCTCGATTTTCAACGCTCTTCCTGATTGGAACCGCAGCCTGGTAGCACAATCATCGTCGGCGTCAACTCTTGGAAGAAAAAGTAAGAGATGGGAAAGCCGCCGGGGGGCTATCCCAGTGCAGACCGCCCTCTCGGTTTCCAATGTTCTTCCCGGTTGGGATCGAACCTTTATCCATCAAAGCTCTCGGCCAAAAGACTGCAGGACTTTTACTCTATTTTCAAAGTTACCGGTAGAGATTCGGCTCCTGATTTGGGAATTCACAGTTCCCACATGTCAACACCACTGGATCACCTCCAATGCAATGAAGCACAACAAGACTCACTCGAGACGGAACCCTGCCATACTATATGTGAACTCTGAATCCAGGGAGGTGGCTAAAAAGCACTTGAAGCCTCTTTTTGGTGGAGTCAACATGATTGGCTCCGAACAATTCAAGTACTTCAATCCGACGATCGATGCCATCTATTTCGATGGTATAGCTCGATTATTCTTTACTTCCCTTGGCCCACCCCCATTCCCAGCAAATCTAATCAACCAGCAGGAGCCAATGAAAGAGTTTGATAATATCTTCGATATTGGGATTAAAATGAGAAAGGAAATAGAGTTTGAGATTTTGGCAAGTTGTCGAAATCTTAAGCGCGTAAGGCTCTTGTGTCCGTTCACAATCTCCCCTTTTTATGCCTCAGATGTTGCGAACCGCAGAAGGTTTGTACGCAATATGCACTCTGCATTTTTACATGATAGAGCATTGATGCACCAATGGTTCCAAGACCGACTTGCTCAAGGTTTGGTCTCTCAAATCCCGCAAGTCTATATCATACCTTCGCGTAGAGACATGAATGCTCTTAGATCAGTCGGCGCATATGCTGAAGTCCGTTTCGGCAGAAACTTGCACCGTTTGACTGTTAGGCAGTAAATGCAAGTAATATTTAACCATCAATGGGTTCATCTCTTAACCAGTATCCATGAGCTTTAGCTAAGGGTTGTATTAAATATGGCTGATTTTAGTTCTAAAACTTGTCTATTAGTTGCAATATTATTTTTGTCATTTTTATAAATTCTTCTTCCATTATATGCCAAGTGAAATTTGTTTCTTATCCCAACAGTTTTTGGTGTAAGTATGGCTAAAGTGCCTTGTATGGAAACAGACTCGAAAGAATTAAGAGGCGATGCAGTAGCTAAAGGGTATTTAAATCAGGCAAAGAAATAAGAGCGAACAGATCAAGGAAGTTACAAATTTTAAGTAGGTATTCCATCTCGAGAATAGGGATGTTTCGACGTTTTGTAAGTATATACACGAGATGCACCTTGTTCGCAGACATTATACTCGAGTAATCTTAACCAGACTTTCCAAAATGACATGACCTCTTTCTCTTATATCTTCATTACAGAAGGTTTAGTTCTCTAGATTGTACATATGTTTTTCTACTCGAGTAGTTTTCAATTATTGTGATCTCAGCATTGAGAGGTGGGGAGTGAGATCAGAAAGGGGCTTCGGCTATTTAATCGCTATACGAGTATGAAGCGCAACGTGAATCCACTTTCGATAGCACAGCCCATCAAAATCTTTCAACTTTCAACGTTCAATTGATGTTTTTCAGGATATACATCCTCATTGTTTTATTCATATTGAACTATTCAATCAAATGTTTAATGGTTTCAAAAGATACTTCAAAAACATTTCATGTAAGTACATTCAATATCCATTGTATAACAATTAGTGAACAGGCTATTGGAGTACTCATAGAGTAGTTATTAGACTGGTATTTTTGGTCTTTGAATTGGGTTGATTGTTTATTTACTTGAGAGAAATCAATGGATCCCATTGTAAGTTTGACAATATTTTGATTGGGCAAAGTATTATTGCATGTGAATTAAATGAGGACTCTCAATTTTCATCTGAGGTTTAATTTGATAAGAATGATTATTGTCTAGTAAAGTTTATCTCTTTGGAAGCTTACAAAAGTTCATTGATACGAGTAGTGATCTACATATAACTGGGTAGAGATTTGAATGGGAGGCGACTACAGGACAAATTAGTTCCAAGATGTTCTTGCACTTCAATCTGATGTTAATGCAAAAAACCCTATCTTTATCTTTATATCTTTATAATCCATGTGATCAGGCGGATTGGTGAATTGTTTGAACCCTAGTAGCAAATGGCTGCTGAGCTTGGACCTGCTGTGCTCAATACATGTCTTCGGAAATCTGAAAAGCAACTGCAAACTACAGCAACCTTAATCCATCAAACTCATACCTACCTTCCTCCTGCTGTTATTTGTATTCTCGGCAAGAGCTCTCTACCATCTAATATCCAACACCACAATATCAATCCTCCCATTAAGTCTATAAATACTGCCGGAATCATGACGTCTGACAAACAGTTGAAGAGGGATCTGGAGAAAGATAAATCCAGATTGGCTGAACTCAACAAGCAGTATTCAGAGCATGAGGAAATCTTACTCGAGAATTTATACCACTCGAAGAAGAAGTTCGAGGAGATATCCGAGGAGAAGCAGGTTAGTTTCGAAAGATGGAAGACTTGCGTCAAGGTAAAGTGAAAATTCATATTCGTCTATTCTAAATTTCCGTGGTTAACACATGTGTAGAGCGCTGCAAATACCAGTACGCTTCTCGAACCGGCAGAGTTCAAGGCCATCGATTGCAATGGCAAAAAGAGGTCGATCAAAATCGGGCCCAAAACAAGTTCATGCGAGGTGAAAAAAGCTGTTGCCATGCATGATGCGTCCAAGTACGACGAGAAGAGAAAGAAGGAGTCTGCTGATTGGGATCGCAATCGAAAGGAGTTTGGGATGCGCATGAGTGTAAATCACAATTATGTATTTCTACAATATCACATGCTAATGATTATATATAGGATATCTTGAAGAAGAAGAATCGCATTCTCGGTTTTAGCCCAGGTGATAATTGCTTTGACTCCTGCTTCGATAAGTCAGCCTTCAGTTCTCATATGACCCCTGCAAATGTCGTCTATCATACATCCTTTCGCCAGCCTTCTTCGGATGAAAAACTCGTGAAAGAGTTGAAAGAGCTTTCGTTGCATTGCAAAAGCCTTGAGAGCGAAAGAAACCAGCTTCTCCAGGAAAATGAAGAACTCGCAGACTCTTTGAAATCAACACAAGAACATATGAGACAGATTGCGGAGAATAGAGATGAGCATGTTTTGACAAACAGAAGGTATGCCGAGGAGAATCGAAAGTTGAAACGTGACTTGGAGTCTGCACAGAAAAACCCAAGGGGAAACTCAATAAACAGAGTTACTTTCGATGATGACAGCAATAAGCTGAGGGAAGAGGTTCAAAGTCTGTCCAATTCCTTGGCGAGCGTCAAGAATGAAAGGGAGCCACATAACATTCTTCGCGACGTCGGTATTGAGAGTCGGCTCGAATTCCTCCAAAGCTCCAAGGCCAGCGAACATCCAGTTCATCGTGACTCGCAATACGATGGTTTGTCTTCTGGCCTCAATACCAGCTTCAATGCTCTTAGTATGAACCCTGGAATCGGCAGCTCACATCGTGGAAACGTTCGAGCTGATTCTGCAATGCTCTCGATCAATGCCAGCCATCGGGCAAAGTTTCACCAAGCCTTCGAAGAAATCTACGAAGTCAGTGTCGATGAAGTCAAACGAGGTCGTTCCGACAAGTTTGCACCACAATCCAAGGTAACAGAAATCATAAATCTGAGAGGAACAATGGCACACCGTGGCTGCTTCACCAGCCACACACCGGATGGTGACGCCGAGGACCAGTTCTTGTCGCTTTCCGGCTATTGTATTGTAGCATTTGAAGAGGCATTGAGAACATCGTCGACGACTCTTCGAGCAGCGCAGGCATTCAGCTTGGACCCTGATATTGTTAGTGCATGTGAGAAAATGCGGAGAATATGTGACATTGTTGTCGGAACCACAAGGATTTATTCTCATTATCATCCTCCGCTTATGAGTGGGGGGCTCAAGTCATTCGATTGAGGATCGGTGGTCTGCACTGATGACTGGGTAGGTATATGGGGGGGAGACCAAAGGTATATCGGCAAGGCAGGGTAAGAATAACTGGCGATAATTTTACGATGCAATAATTTGGGATGACATGATCATATTGCATGTATCTCAGATGGATGGCTTCATACACAAAATAAGCATCAATTCCAAAAATTCCAAGTACGGTTAGTTTTGATCCGAAAATATGGAGTGACAGTGTGAAGTCCTGAGAAAGAAATTACAATGCATGTTGTTTTGACTGACAGCAATGTTGGCTGAAATTACGTTTATGTTCGAGAACTTGCGACCTGATAGCATCTACCCAGCTCAGCAGAACGTACCGTAAATATCTACAGTAAAAGATTGTACTTCCCGCATCTCCTTTCGCACAAAAGAGAAGAGATATCCCACATTCGAGGTATAATGGTATGATGGCCTTTTGCTTTTCGTTCACGGAATCAACCGACTCCCAGATTCTTTCCTCTGAGTTCATTAGACTTCTTGAGAGGATGAGACCTGGGTGGAACAGTATGAATGCAACATGGGAAGAGTCAATAGCGAAGTTTGATACCGACTCCAAGGTATAAGAGACCTTGGTTAGGATGCGGAAGGTTGCAGAATGTATCAAAAGATTGGAGAGGCGCGGGAATGCATAGCATTGAAGATGAACCCAAATACTGCCTATAGAAAACTTCCAATCTTCCATGAATATTCTCCATTGAGCATCGAGACACCACTCGCCTGTATGTACCTAGCTATTGGATTTCAAGCGATTGGATTGGATGATAGTTGGTCTTCAGTTGCCGAGTTCTTTACCCCTTAAAACCCTTGTACGCATTCACTTTCCCAATTCGAAGCTACCTAGTGAATTGCAGAGGATTTATTCAATAAGAAAATTCAATTCTCAGCCCAACCAACCTCGAGGATCTTGGGAAAAACAACTCAGATTTCTCTCCCCCATCTTCCTCCAAAATTCCATCACAATGTTGGTTCCCGATCGTACCGCAGAGGCTTCGGCCGATCTGGAGGAAAGAGTTCAGCTGCTCTCTGAAATGCATAGCCAACTCAAAGGTCTCGATATCAATGGCCTCAAAACTTCTTACAATCACAAGAAAGATCTGAATAATGCTGCGGCTAAAAAGGAGAGCTGGTACAAGACCGTTAATCAAACATTCAATGTAAGATCGACTATATTCACTCTATTGAAGACGATGAGCTAATGGAGAAAAGAAATTTAAGTCCATGTTCAGTGATGGCCAGAAGCTTCTGAAAACAATCGAATTCGATACGCACGGCGTTAAGGTCACTTTGGGCCCTGAAGACGACCAAAAGAATATCGACAATGCATGGGAAGGGAATATGAAGGAGATCATGGCTCAAGATGCTGGTATGACCTCTACTCAACGTAAGCAGAGACAGGTAAGTAATCATCTCCCACACGCACACTGTGATAGAAGACAATTACTTACTGGGTGACTTATGATTCAGGAGATGCTGAAGACCATTGATGTAATTCGAGGCTGCGAATTGGAAGCTGAGCTCCCTGCCGTTGCAAATCATGGTGGAACTCCTCTCACCGATGCCCAATCAGTAGCCATCACGTCTGATAGGATTGCCTCTCTTGAGCTAGAACTTTCAATCACCAAGGAGATATTGGCAGACGCTCAGAGCGAGAACGCTTCTCTCGTGCTTGAACATGCTAGCATCAGAGATCAGCTTGAGAATATCAGGAAGGATGAAGTTGCTCTTGTACAAGCTCCACGCGATCTTGTCGATATGGAGAAAACTATCCAAGATCAAAAATCCGAGCTGGCATACATGAAGAGCAAGAACCATCCCAACAATGAAACTCTCAAGGTTTCTGCCGCCATAAGCCTGCGCTTCTTCAATTTGTCCACACGACGCAAAGATCATGGAAGATATACTCCAATCTCAGGACGTGGAAGCACCGACGTGGAAGCTATAAACCTCGGCTCTGCGGCTGCGCATGGTGGAAATGCCCGACTCCATGCTTTTCTAATCCTCAACGATTTTGACGGTAAGTTCGGAATCTATGCTGAAGCATTCAAGGTTCATTATGGCCTCTCCGTCACAGAAGTAATTCAAGGCAGGAACGACAAATTTCACTCGGGATCGAAGAATACAGAAATCGCAAATATGAGAGCCACAATGGTGCACTGTTTCTCCTTCTCCGAGCTCACACATGATAAAACTGGTGATGCTCGATTCGAGGACTTGCGTCGAGAATGCGGAAGCACTTACAATTTGGCCCTCCGAAAGCTTGGATCAGCAGTTGAGGCACAAAAATCGTTTGATAGTGTTGTTCTCATCGAAAGAAATCTTGTAATGATGCGCAGTATTTTCAAGCGGATTATCTACCTGGAAAGGCAAAGAGTCCAGGGCGAGCGAGTATGTGGTACCATTTGAGTCTGGCCACCTATTTGAAGCGAGAGCATATTTCATTTGATCAAGAGTCAATGGGATAGGTTAGATTCTGGACAGCTTCAAGATAGCTATTGCTTCAAGTCAAAATTTGACATTGGACAGGGAATGCTTTCAACAGATTCAGGACAATCATAGTATTGGGTCTGCTTTACAGCAAAGGGTAAAATGAAATACGATCAGCAAAAATAATGGTCCCAATAATGATGTGATGGGGTTCTATTATCTTCTAGGTCTCTATCATGTGTGCATACGGTCGATGCTCGATCATACACCCTCATTAATTATTACCAGCTACGGTCAAAATAGAGAGTCATGATATGACCGTACAAAAACCATAGTTGATGGCATCAAGCACTAAGGCAGTAGGGAAGTAGAATATCCATCTCCTGGATATATATTAAGCATTGATTCATCAACAAACATAATCTGATTCTCCATTCATCAAATATTCTAGACATCCTAACTCCAAAACCAAAACTTCAGCATAAAAACTTCGGGATCAGACTTCAATAGCTTCACATACCTACCAATAATCACTCTCACACCATGACGTCTCTTGTAACTTCCCTCAATAAGAAGAAAGGGAAAGCCAGAGCCTTTTCAATCCATGAAGATATCAGAGTAAGTGTTGTCTTATCCCAAGTCAAACGACAGCAGTTCAAGTCGTAGTTCGTGATACTAATAACCTTCTGACCATAGCGTCCACTCTCAGTATTGAGTCAAAACATAAGCCGCAACAAGAGCAGCAAAGAAGGACCAAGCTCGCACATCACCGAAGAATCCAAAAAGGCCATCTCCGTTCTCATCAACCGGCACGAACGAACGAAGTCGGAACTGGAGGATAAGAATGCTTCCGAAGAGAAGATCAAGAGAGAGATGCAGGAGCTGAGGGCACAAGTACGAGAGCTTCAAACTACCATCAAGGATGACCAGGACGCTTTGGAAAGGTTGAACCTCCAAGTGGAGATTGGAATCCAAGAATTCTCTGCTATTCCCGACACACAGGAAGCCGTTTTAGAATCTCTGATCAGGAAGGAAGCTGAGATTGATCGAGAATTGTTCCATCTCCGCGATGATAAGGTCATAGCTCGTGGGGAACTTTGGTTTGATATAATGGGTAAAGTTGATGAGTCTATTGAGGTAAGTAACTTTCAAACGGCAAGATTCCCAGATGGTTTACTAACGTATCATCTTGTAGCATCCTGATCAAGCTAGCCGGGACAGAAACTTGTTGATGCGCAAAGAGATGTTTCTCAGAACCAAACGCTCCATTGCCCAGGATACGAAGGCTAAGCTTTTATTAGCAAAAGAAGTGAGTATATAGCTCCAGTGATTTGTGAAAGTTACTAATCACATGCCCCTTATTATAGGATATCCAAAACCAAAAAATGGATATTTCGCAGGGCAACCACGTTGAAGGACACCAACCGCTTCGAGAAGCCTCTCCAATATCAGAAGATAGCGAGCAAGGCTCAATTACAGCAGACAGTCAATCACGAGCTCGAGAATGTTATCGGATTCCAGAGGAGAGCGACCAAGACTCGATTGTAGCAAACAATCAACTAGGAGAGGATGAAGATCCCTTCTATGATGGCGATGGCTCTGTCGAGAGCCATCAACAGCATCAAGATAGCTCTTGGCTCACCGATGATAGAGAAGAATCCTTCAACACGCAAAGCTTTCGCTTCAGAGGGGACGATCACTGGGCAGAAGAGAGCCACCTCGAAGTACTCGAAGAACTTGAATCTGTCAACGAAAAACTTCAAGCTGCATATGAAAAGCTGAGAAGTTCGGAGGATAGATATGATTGCTTTCGAACTAGGACAAGAAGCACAATCAAGCGAATTTCTTCCGACTTTGCTTCAGCCGAAAAAACCATCAGTGAGTACAAGAGCGCGTTGGATGAAGCCAACAATGTACGCAGACAGCTAGTAGACAAAATGGCTAAGTTGCAAGAAGAAAAGGCTGGCCTCCTAGTTATGACTCAGGAGGTTGCGCTTCCGATTCTTGCAAGCACAGCTGAGAATATGAAAAAAGTTACCCGCGATGGCGTACCAACATTTTTGAACAACAGTCACCTCCCGCCCGATGATGGGATCATTCGGGCTGGGAATAACGCAGCAAGTGGAGGTCACATCAATTCACACTTTGCCTCGATAGTCTTGGCTGAAAAGGAAGTCGTTAGTAGCGACCTCTTAATCAGCGGAGAAATGTTTATGGCTATGTATGGAGTCTCTGTTGGAGAATATAAACACCTGTATAACTTCTCCGAATCACTCGATCGGTTGTTCAATATGCATGCAACTCTTGTAGAACTCGGCTGTTTCACAGATATGTCACTCTGCAAGACCCACGACTCCCAAGTCCAAAATCTATTCGCCCGATGTTTGCTTGAATTTGAAGCTATCGACGCGCCTACCTCTGAGGAGAAAGGCCGGATTTTTGACGCTGCAGTTCAAGCCAAGCAAGTTGAGATATTCAACGAAATAGTGGAGCTTAATAGAGACATCAAACGCCTATATAAGGAGGCCGATATTTGATAATAGTTTCATGCGCAAATTGGTTTATCAACGGACTATCAAGCGATCTGTTGCAACTTCAGTCAGTTGCTCTTAGTCCATCTTGAGTGGTGGCTAGTCTGAGGCTTTGGCTCTGGCTTGGCTTTGGTTATTATATTATTATTGCTTTGATTAAGACAAGAACAAGGGAGAAGCATCTGGAGGATACTAACACTTCATCACTTACATTTAAAGCCCCTCTCCCTATAAGATACAGAATTCTGCGTTAAATAAAACTTCTCTTTTTAATCCATTAATTATATGATGCAACAGTGGCTGCATGAATTCATGGAGCGTTGTGAAAGTTGAATGTGACGATATTTTCGAGATACTTTATTGCAAGCTCCAACACATATAGATAACACTTAATAAACATTGAGCAATCTGGTTATTTTATGTGAATCTATGAAAATGAATTCAAACAATTTTGAAAGCTTAACATAAATCTCATCACTCACTATTGGTGCTAGCCAAATTCTTCAAGATATACGTGATTTTGCATCAAAGGAACCTCCAAAAGTAGAGAGCATCAGGATACTACGTATAAATCATGGCAGAGTAAAGAATTAACCAGATCAAATGAATGCCTTCAATACCATCCTCAGAATAAAGGAGCAAGTTTTCATTTCTGAATGGAATAGCTTTAGGCGAATCTTCTCGCTTGTGTGCCGCTTATGCTTGACAAATTACAGCACTGTACCTCTCACCTTCGACTTCATAATCAATCCAAGCTCTTCTATTTTGATTCGATACTTCGAGTTCCATCGTCTTCTCTGATACCCAAGGTTTCTTTATGGGCTTCCAACATAAAATCACGAAGGTTTTACATATTGACGACTAAAACAAGATCAGCCATAACCATGACTGAAACGACCAACGAAACCTCACGGCTTTTTCGCCAATCTACTGGTGGGCTTGTGTTTCATGGGAATGAAAACACCGATCTTTATTCCAGCAGGGAAAATAATGTGGATAGAGAGAATCTTGAAGTCCGAAATGGAGTTCATACATTGAAGATCAAACAAGCCAGCCCTCTTAACCCACACCAAACCTTATGTACTGCCTCTAAGGATCATATGGAATCTGAAATTCATCTCAGCGACTCTACCATGACAGAAAATCGTTTATCATTTGACACAGAACCTGCTAATCCAATCATCGCCGTCCAAACTTTATCTGCTTCTCCAAATTATAATCTGGCCTCTGAAGAAAAAGAAATCCCCTCCGAACAGGTCGATGAACCGACACTAACAGAAATACCACAAATCACGCCCATACGATGCAAAAAGCCTCAACTAGTTCTTGGGCTTCGTCAATCATTGCCTACTAATGGTACAAGTTCCCCAGGTTTCGCTAAGTCTCTGATTACAAGAGAATTGAAGGATGTCACGCAGCCCCCTGTGATTGTGAATAGCGCTCCTGTAGCCAAAGAGCCCGGATACAAAGATCCAAAGTCCCTCAAAGAGCTTGTTGAGGAGTTTCAAAGACTGCAACTTGAACTTAACGAATTTGATGGAGAGCGAATGGAGCAGGAAATCCAAAGGAAAGTTCTCGATGAAAAAAGAATTATTGTTGATAAATTTGACATTCTTTCTATGGTATTTTTTGTAAGTGAAAGCTATCAGTTACTCTCTTTGACCAACTTGCAAAGCCCATTACTAAAAACTATCTGCAGGAAATAAACAGAAACATCGAAGAAAATAACGGCAGAATTCAAAAAGTCAACGCAGTAGTTGGACTAAACTATCCTCTTGAGAAACTGAGGAAATTCTCTGTGTCTTCAGATACTGCTGATCACATCCTGATATTCACCGCCGCTGAGAGAGAAAATGCTGCTGCCAAGAAAGAACTCTTGAGTAAGAAGCTCGAGGTATGTTTCGGTGCAGTTTCAGTCATCCAAAGTTGGTACTAACTTCGCCGACAAGGCAACTAAACTCAAAGTTACTATCGCTCTGGGCATTGCAACGACTCCGCATTCACACTTTCCAAGCCACAGCAAAGCTATTGGAAGTCTAGATGGTACAACCGAAGTTGCAACGATGCTTGCAGATAATGCTTCCCTCAAAGCAAAACTTGATCTTGCACAAAAGGCTCAGGCTCAAGCTGAGACATTCATGGACTTACACAGAGACTGCCACGTGAAATCCAATGATTTCCAGATGGAAATTGCTGCGCTCAAACAAGTCTTGGAACGGCAAGAAGCCAACATTACATATTATAGAGTCGTCGCGCAATTTTGCTCTCGCGTTAGGCATGGATTCCACCATTCGGGACGCCGCATTAACATTGGTGGTGAGCGCTATATTGATTTTACCAAGTCATATCGCATCACACCCGAAGAATGTAAAACACTCTTCCTTTTTTCGAAAGGTTCCCCGCCAGCGATTCTCCTAGAACCCCTCAATATGCTCGCCACCATGTATAGGTGCTACTTCAAGACAATACACCACTGCAGTTTCAAGAATGATAGAGATTTCGAAGTTTCTTTTGAGAAGCTCTTTGCCCAGGACAAGCGTCTATTAGCAACTGACGGCATCGTTGCATGGACAGCTCGATACGCCTCCCTGGTAAATTTCCTCAAGAATGAGAAACAAGCCAAGATCAACCTGGATCTAATGAAGCAGATGGTGCAGAACACCGTTGCCCAAGTGAAGGTCCAATATGGTGTTAGAGCTTAGATAGTGCTACTGAGGCTAAGCGACTTCGATGGATTAAAGAAAGGCTTTTGAGTTGGTATCAAGTATCTTATTTGCTATTCAACGGTGGTGGTGTTAGTGATCTTTGCTCTTTTCCCCTTTGCCTTTTCGATGACTTTATAGTCAAAATTTCAAAACAATGCCTATACTCTACGAGTTATATATGTGACTTCCAATGCAATCCAGCGGGCGGGTGAGAAGTGAGGTATAGTAAATGAGGTGTGGTATTTAAATTCTAGTTGCAATTGCAAGTTCAGATGATACGGACAAATGTTAATCCCACCTCGATGTTACCCGCTACCAATCGAGAGAGAATGAGCAAGCACCATGTCCAGATAGCGACTCACACTGAATATAACAGCACGTGATAATATCACGTAGAATCGACATGCCGTTTGAACTTAATGTTTCTCGTACACTCGTCGCTATCGATCCTTGGGCTGAATGCGTTGCGGAACCTGACTGGCTCTACCGTGAAGATGCACAACTTTGGCAGTCGGTACCTTTTCATCATTTGATAGAGGGATTCGCGGCCGATCCTCGAGAGAGGAGAGTTTCAGGCATTATTTGACCATACACAACAAAATCCTATAACAAGAACCTTTATATAAGCATAAAGATCATCTATCATATCGAATTAATACACGCATGAGCCTTCACTTGTTCTAGGCTACACAGTAAAATACATCTAACACAATGCTATCAATTCAATTTCCCCAGCCAATTTGTACTGTAAAAGCCCTATCTAACGCCATGCTCAATTCTCAATCCAGCCTCAGATATTTCCAAGCCCTCAAAGCAATGCGAGTAATAACCTTACTGCGTCGAACGAGGCGAATGTGGTGGGGATGATTCTTGACTCGGCTTTAAGACCTTTTGCATCTGCTCTATATCCAATATAGTATCATTGAATACCTTGGTTAATTCGGTAAAAACCCTGTTTCTGTTCCATTCTCCTCTCATCTTCCATATATAGTCCATCAATTCGCGATTAATTTGTTCCAATTGTTCAATCGAACAACCGCTTGACCTATCCGTAAGCTTTTGCAATAATTCGACAGCATAAGATTCCGTCATAATGTATTCCTTTTGTGAAAATGACTGCGTGGAATCGACTTCTAGTAGTGAGTCCTCCGCCAAAACGCTACTTTGGGAAGGATTGGGTACAGATGGCCGTGGAGGAGCATTAAAGTGTGGCACAGGTGGCCTCTCTTGTGAATTTTGTATGCTTGGTGTCTGGGATGGAAATCCAAGATGACCTCGTGCGAGAGCCTGTGCTTGTGAATGACACCAATCTGTCTCCCCGCTACTCCTCTCCTCTTCGGCCGCGTTTGTGGCTTGGATATTCTGGTTCTGCGAGGCGAGCGTGTCTGGAAGATCGGCATCTTGTCTATTCACATCTATCGGGCTTGAAGCATCTGGACGAGTCCCGTTTGTAGCCTGTGTACTCCAATTCGCCGATGTCCTCTTCGAGGTTGTGGCCTCTGATGTTTTCTTTCCGGATGTTGTTGGGGAAGCGTTGTTGATCAATGCACTGAGAGAAGTGTCATGTGATATTTCTTGGAAAGCGGATCGCTGAGAATTAAATCCAGTAGCATGGTTAGACATAGTCGAAGGGGCCATTGCTGTCTTGGGTGGCCATTGCTGACGGGGAAGAGCAGGAGAGCCCTGGTAATAATCCGATGCATTGTCATTCGTCCCACTCATCATGACATCTTCACCGCTTACTCTAGATGGTACTGAGGATCCATTGGCCATATGTTGCTGAGACCCTGAAGCTATTGAGTGGCCATTGGAAAGGGCGGTGGGAGTTTGGAAAGGTGGAACAGCGGAGACCGGACGTCGACCAGGGACAGCTTGACTTAAGTTGATGGCCCCGGGAGAGTTGAGTCTCGAGCTCACCTCCCCCGAGAAGACATCTGAACGCACCAAATCCATCCCGGCCTCATCTTGAGTTCTCCTTCGACTTTTCTCCTCTGCTTCCTTACGTTGTTGCAATTGTCGGCGGTACACGTTTTCGCAATCGGCAAACTTGGGATCTCTTTCAATTAAGTCGATGTCAACTTCAACATTAGCAACTAGTTCCTTAGTCCTGAGCTGTCTCTCCTTGTCACCAAAATGTTTGGCATCTTTTGCAAGAGTTTTGATGTCATTTAAGAAATCTTGTGGTCGAGCGTAAAAGCCATTGGCTAACCGCTCCTCGATTATGTTAGTATCTAAATTGTAACATATGTTCCCGGTCGCCGTTTCACGAAGGCATTGGACTCCGTTTTTGTCGACGCCCATCTCAAATGGGCGGAATTGGGGTATGTCCGGACGGACAAAGTTTGGATCCTTTTCATCCAACAGGTATTGGTACTGGCTTTGCATAAGAACAGGTTGCCGAAACTTTTTGTACCTTCTATGGATTTGATCTATGATAGGTTGAATCGCCACTTTCAAAAGATTCAATATCTGGCGATCGTGTTTCCTCTGTGCTTTAATATCCTCTTTGGTGGGTATTCTTGGTGGTGGTGGAGGAGCTAGCTCAAGGGTTTCTAGCTTACGCTTTTTGCGATTTACGGGGTCTGGAAACTCGTCTGGTGATTTTCTGACATATGAAATGACGTTTTGGAAGAATTCCTCCCGAAGTTCCTAAGTATATGTCAATACATTAGTATCACACAGTCAATAGAATCTTGCTCACCTTAGTTGGTCGATTGATTTTGAAGCAGTTCTTCTTTGAAAAGCCAAAAATGTCACGCATAATTTGCGGATTCAAGTTATCCGGACTCACGTCCGTTATGCCGAGTACCAAGACGGGATCCGTAGGAGGTATCGCTCTGAGAAGGCCAAGGAACGTCGTTATCACATGCTGTGGGAGAGTATGATACCATGTGTCAATTGCTGGCAAGTATATGACACTTGGCTTGTGGCGTTTAACTTCGGCAAAAAGCTGAACGATGGCTGTCTCCGCGGACTAAATTGACATCAGTACATAAATCAAAAGGCAAAAAGCAAATTGGTAGGAATACGAACCCTGGCAGAGTCCGCATATATAGTTGGGAGATCGAAACTCTGGACATGCAATCCCTCGAAATGATTCAATAAAGCACCACCAAGATACGCTTGACCCATACCAGGCTCACCGCCAATGAGCAATCTCGGACGGAACACTCGCGATTTCTCAAACTCTTGTTGCATGGTTTCTCGACCAAAACCTTGATCCTCATCTTCGTATTGTTCATACATTGCTTCTTGCAAGGCAGTTGTCTTTTTCTTGACGGGAATTAGGTCATCGACAATGTCTTCGATCTTCTTAAGCTGATCTCGAAGGAGAGGTTCGATAGTCTTCGGCAAGGGTTTGGCCCCTGAAGAGGTCGAACGTTCAGATGAAGGCACCATCTTCTTGACCGAGAGCATGAAGTCCTTAGCCGTAACTTTGATTTTCTTTGGATCCACAATGAGTTTATCGTTGGAAAAATAGATCTGAGGATATGTACGCTGGATAGAGTTGAGCGCAGCTTCCGTACAGAGGGCACGAAGATCGGCACCACCGTATCCCTTTGTAGCATGAGCCAAATTTTCCTTGAATTTATCATCGATACCCCAATCCTTGGTATGAATATTGATGATGGATTTTCGACCTTCGATATCAGGCAATGGGAAATAAAATTCTCGATCAAATCGACCGGGTCTTCTCAATGCCGGATCAATGTTATCGGGTCTGTTTGTTGCACCAATGACAATGACTTGTCCCCGGCCATCCATGCCATCCATGAGTGCCAATAGAGTTGAAACAATAGAAGCATGAATTTGCTCTTGCTTACTTGATCGAACAGGGGCAAGGCCATCGATTTCATCAAAAAAGATGATACTTGGCTGTGTGTTCCTCGCCTCTTCAAATAACAATCGAAGCTGTTTCTCGGCCTCACCAACCCACTTACTCAAAGCATCAGCACCTTTTCGCATGTAGAAGGTGACTTTGCGACCACCTGTGCCAACAGTAGCTGCTAAAGCCCTTGCCAACAAAGTTTTACCGGTACCAGGAGGACCATGAAATAGCACACCACGTGGGGGCGTCACATGGAACTTTTGGAAGAGTTCGGGGTACAACAGAGGCATCTGTACCATTTCTTTGAGCTGTTCAATGTGCCCTTCGAGTCCACCGACTTTGCTGAAGTCAACATTTTGATCAACACCGAGAGGGTCTGCATCTGCGAGGGCTTTCTGGCTTTTGACTTTTCCGAGTTGTGCACCAGTTGGTGCTTGGTCGAGTTGATTTGCTTGTGGCATTGGCGGGAGCAAGCCAGGCATTCTCCCCATAGACGCGGAGGTAGGTGTCATGCCAACACCAGGATTGATCGGACGTTGCATGTTCTCGTCATCGCTATCGTCCGAATCAACGCCACCAGTTGCGCCTGTACCCCAAGGACCACCAATAAGTGGAGTTGGCCCAAGGCCGCCACCAAATGGACCATATGTTGTGTATAAAGTACGTTCCCATGGCTGGCTTGCACCAGTACGACCACCACGGCCCTTACGGGAAGGAGTCGGTGCTGGATCCTCCAGATCGTCATCTTGGGCGTATATTTGATCCATCGGCATGATCTTGTAGTCGACTTGCTTCCGTTCACGACGACCCTTGGGCTCATACGCGATTTCCGGTACGCGATTGCGTCTTCGGCGAGATGGTCTAAGTTCTTGAAGCTCGTCTGCCAATTCTTCCGCATCTAACCCATCCTCCCCATCAGATTCATCAGCACGTCTTCGTGAGGTGCTCTTTGATTTCGCTCGCCTTGTATTTCTTCCCGGTCTAGATGAGCTCGAATATTCACCATCATCTTCCCCGCCCTTCTTCGGCGATGCATCGGATGCCGTCATCTCTTCCTCGGATCCTTCGCCTTCAGGTGAAAAGTCACTGCCTTCATCTTTGTTCTTTTTCGCACCTCGAGTTCTCAGGCGTCGAGAACCAGTAGCTGGATTTTCGGTGGTCTCTACTGTTTCTTGTGTATCCTGACCCGCGTTGCTGGATCTGGAGGCTCTAGTACGAGTTCTTGTGACTGGTTCGTCATCATCATCATCATTACCGATTGCTTTTTGTGCCGGCGCTTCTACGTCAACGGCGAGTTCGTCCACCATATCTTCATCGACCGGCGCACTAGCAGGGGGGTGGAATGACTCGGTATTGTCGTCCTCTCCATCATCTGTTCCAATTATCTCAGGCTGCATGACAATATCGTCCTCGCCTTTGGCATCTTGTTCGGGGTCTTCGTATGAACTTGTCTCATGTGCCTCTTCTTTGATAGTAGAAGCAGCTGGTTGTTTGAGGCCTTTTGATCCTCTTGTGGCTCTCATGCGACCAATTGGTTCCGGTGATCTCGATGCTCGAATGACGTGTTTACCCGAGTTTGATAATGAAGGGAAATCTTCACCTTCCTCAGTACGAGCGCGTGTGCTTCTTCTGAGGCCGGCAGGTGTAGGTTCAGCGCTCGCTCGAGTTTTCGCAATACTGCCAGCCCTTGTTTTCCGAGCCGGTGTAGCCTTCGTTGGAATCTTAAGTGTCACCATAAGTTTTTTCCCCTTCGTCTTGTTGCGCTTCAAAACGGGCTCGTCAATTTCATCTTCGTCCTCGTCTTCGTCATGGTCTACCACGCGCGTTCGCTTGTTTGACCGTTTCGGACGAGACTCCTTTTCAGCTTCGGATTCGTGGATCACGTCTGCATCATCATCACTACCCTCTTCATAAGTGACCGCTTTCTTCGCCGCCTTTCGCACCGCTCTTCCCGTCTTCTCGTTCATTTCGAAATGTTCTTCCTCTTCTGGTTCCGAGAATGACTCTTCTATGCTTTCATCGTCCTCGTCCTCTGAAATATCCGAGCCCTTGTATTTATTTTTTCGTCGCGAACCTCCCTTCTTTTGAGGCTGGGGTCTCGACTTCTTTGGACTCTTTCGTGAAGTGACTTCGGTAGGAGAGAAATCGTCGTCGTTAGAGTCGGATTTATTAGGGTCGAAATAATCAAATCTGCGATTCTTCGCTGGCATAGCGTGAAGTCAAGGGACTAACTGACTGAGAAGGGTTGGGATAAAAGTCGCTGAAATTAAGCTTAAAGTGGTGGTGATGTGTGGAAATGCATCCGTTTGTTATTGAAACATTGATGATAGTTTTCGCGCGCTGATGTGAAGAAAACAGTCCGTGATGTTCATTTAATATTCAAACATCACAGGACTTTTTCTCTCCTCGCCTCTTCTCTATCTATCTTTTCGTTATGGTGAAGAAGCAGTCTGAGAGAGCGTGAGCGAATGATGAAGGGTTGTCTCCTTGATGAAGGTATTCGCACCAGATTTATGATGAAAGGATTGGCAGATGTGTTTATCCCAATGTTGATTTTTGATTTGGGTTGATTTCTCACCAGCGCGTTTTGATGTGCCTGCCTTGTCTTGCTTGCCTGCCTGCCTGGATTTCCCGGTGGTCGCTTAACTCAGCCCAGGCACTAGGACCGTATAGTCTAGCGCCACGCTAATGGCTGGTCCGTGTGAGCGCCACCAAGATCTATTACTGGAGCTCGAAGCACAGGCACCATTGGAACCGCTGGAGTGAAAACTGAGATGTTCCTGTACAGTGCTCGAGGATCATCAACCACCACCACATCGACTGAAAAGGGTGACCAAGACAACAATGGGAAACGTCTCTCGTGCGTCCAAGTGAAATGCATGCCGTCCGAGAGAAGCATGGAAATGTTCGAGGAAAAGAAGATGGACGCGTACGTGTTGGGGCCCAAAGCATGATTTGATGTACAAGAGCAAGAACGCTTTTTTTCATGTAGGAAGAGAGTTTGACACTCGCCGTCGACCTTGATAGCTCCTATGCGGCTTAAAAGCTTAACTCGATTAAAGTATGGTACCTTTTTGGACCCCTTATTTTACAAAGTATGGGGAGGCACGTGAGGGTTTCGCGTGTACGGTCACGTGACTATCCACTGGATCTTCTCGACTCAAGTACTGGAGATCTCTCTTTCGAAGCTCGACATGCTTGAGGACCACATACATCTTGTTCATGCACAGTAGGAAGCGAGTCGCTAAGTATGACCTTGATGTTAGCATTGGCTTTTGAATCCCATCAAGCAGTCTTTAATCTAATCCATCTCACTTGAATTCTCATACGAGTACTCTAGATCTTTTGAATTCTTCATTATCAATATCAGATTGCTGAAGTCGCCAACCACTCCTCTTGCACCATTAACACTCAAGCAAAGAGCCCATACCACATGTTATAACTTCGCCTTCTCCCCCTTTCCTCTTACAATCTCTATATCCCTAAACTCTACGCCTAAAAACCGCCAAATAAAGTGAAACCTATCACTTCCAAAAAAAGGTTCTTCCTTTCCCTCCCCATTTCTCACCCACAACCATGGTGCCCCAAAAGCCCCCTTCTCTAACGCATCTTTAGTATTCTCCAGCAACTTCTCCTTCCATTCCTTCTCCGTCGCCTTTTCCATAATCTCTTCAACCTGCTTGGTATCGAAAGTCCCCAGCCCATCTAAGAATTCTCGAAATTGTTCTGGAATCGTGATGTTTTGCTGTGGAGGCACCCAGAGGGCATCGAAGATACTTTGCCATGTCTTCTCGAATGTTTCTTGAGGGTATTGAGATTTGATGAAACATAGTGCTCGTTGGGGCTTTGGATGTGGTTGATATGTCAGTCTCACACGACGAGAAGAAACCAAATAGGTAAGTTTGACTTACGAGGAGAGTTACGGGCGGAAAAAACTCCGAAGGTTGAAGGTTTGGAAGTCCATGATATAATATAGTACGAGCACTATCAAATTTGCTGTATGCAGCTTTGGCAGGAAGCGTCCATGGAGGTTTATTTCCTGAGCCGTGATTTATACCACCAAGGAAGACGGGGATGAAACTACTCGAGCACATGGAATTAGTCAAGATCTCGAGAATCCCAATCTCTTGACCATGGCCCAAGAGAAACGTGACTCACTTCACGGTAACATGATGAGAAAGAAGAATTTCTCGATTCTTTCGAAGGTGGATCAGAGCTGGATAGCTATAGAATGAAGCTTTGATATATTAGATGGAGGTTATTTTAGAAGATTGAGGGGAACATGGGGAACATGGGGAAAGCTCTTGAAGTTGAGGTAAGAATTATATAAACATATAAATATATATATATACTCGAGTATACGTACAGCAATCGAGATAACAATCTATATGACCTGGCATGATGATGATGATGATTAACCTATGAACTCTAGAGTACAAAATCCAATAGAAGCGACGTCGTGCTTTTCGAAATATCAAAAGGGATGAGAACAAGACTCATGAGAGGTTAACGCCATCTCAATGTGCCTCGGCTCAGAAGCTCGACCCTTGGAAATACTTGATCACTAAACAAACAATCACATCACATGACTCTACATCGTTGCATCAAGTCATTCATACTCGAGCACCCTTCTCTCACTTGTTGCTTTGATCACTAAACCTCAACCGTTCACAAACTCCGAGATATGTACTCGTACTCTCAAATATATAAGGTCCCAAGTGATGGGAGGATACCTTGACCCTCATTCATTCTACATCTACAATCCAAATCCAAATCCAGATTCAACATGACATCTGACAGAGTAGCTCTCGTAATTGGTGCATCTCGAGGGATTGGCCGTCAGATTGCAATTGATCTGGCCAAGAATGGATATGCAGGTATATACACAAGGCACTCTTCGCTCTCCCACCCCTCATCTCACTCACCACCCTCACTAACAACAGCACGACAGTAATCGTATCAGCCAAATCCACCAGCAACGCCTCGACGACCCACCCCTTCCCTCCCGACCCCAACTCCCCCAGCTCAACCATCTCCACCGTCTGCCGCGAGATCCTCGAACTGGGCGGGACCGCCACGGCAATCCCCTGCGATGTCCGTGACCACTCAAGCATATCCTCTCTCGTGGCCCAAACAATCTCCACACACGGACGCATCGACGTCCTAATCTACAATTCCGGCGCCATCTACCATTCCTCCGTGCTCACCACCCCTCTTTCTCGCTACATGCTGATGGAATCCGTAAACCCCAATGGCCTCTACGCTTCCATCCAATCCTGCATTCCGCATTGGAAGCAGCAGAATTGGCATGCTCGGATCATTGTCATCTGCCCACCAATATACAGTCGATTTTTTCGGGGGAAAACCGCCTACGCGATGGGGAAAGTGGGCATGAGTATTCTCGTCCAGGGGCTCGGGATGGACTTTGCAAGGATGGGGGATGCAGGGAGGGGGATGGCGGTGACGGGGTTATGGCCCGCGAGCGCGATTGAATCCGCCGCGACGGTACATTTCTCTTCGCCCGCTGAGGATCTGCGACACCCGTCTATCTTCTCCGATGCTGTTCTGTCGATCTTGAAGTCTCCGACTGAGCATGTAAATGGATTGCTGACGCTGGATGAAGATTATCTGAGGGACCATGACGGAGTGAAGGATTTTGGTAAGTATGCTTTGGTTCCTGGGACTACACCTAGGAGAATCATGCCCGTCAAGTTTCCGGATTTGAGAGTCGAGGAACAGGGTGATGAGGGGACAAAGATGGATAGTGCGAAGAGAGAGAAGAATGGGAAGCTGAGTAAACTATGAAGGAATATGTAGATGAAGGAGTCAAGGTGAATATTTGATTTAGAATCAGAGAATATCTCGATATAGCGTAAACCAAACTATCCCCCTCCCCCCCCCATTTTACCATCCCTTCTCCCTTCTCCCCTTCATCCCACACTCACATTCGCCCCCTGCCCATCCATCCATAGTCAAAACCCATACCCATCCTAAAATCCATCACCCAAAACCCACCCATTATACGAGTAATACAGGTAATGAATTACCGATAACATAACCTAGCTTATCCTCACGAGAATCTAACAAGAACCTAACAAGAATCTTAATCTAATCTAACCTAACCTAACCTAACCTAACCCAACCTACCACCAATACCCATAGCTCATTTCTCCATCCATACATACAAACATACAGACAAAACCAACCATACACCCGCCAGATATCAGTATCTCAAACCCAGCTTATTCACCAACGCCAACACCAACGCCAACTTCAACACCAACGTCAACACCAGCACCAACATCAAACTTCTCTCTCCGATGAACCCACACTTTTCACCACAATGGATTATTTCACAATATGGCATTCGAGCATGTACGAGTGAGTATGCAAAGCTGCGTCTTACGTTTTACGTTTTACGTGGCTAGTCTATTGACGGATGGAAAGCGCGTTTGCGTGTTCAGTGAGTGAAGCGTGAAGAGTGAAGGATGCGTGTGGAGTGGGATAGAGGATATTTGAGGGTGTGGAAGAAGATCAGCACTTGATCTCTTCTGCTTTCCTCTCGTTGTTTGTTCTATGCGTGTAGGTGTAGATGTGCTCTTGATCTCTAATGTAATAAGTTGAGGATTCGGGTATGCACTCCATGCCATGCCATGCAGCCCCTCGCGCAAAAGATGGAAATGTGAAAATCATCCACAAACCAACCCATCTTGCGAAACCTCTACCGTTTCCTTCTCTAGATTGCTCCCTTTCCCATCACCCACAACCTGCAATTCTACCTTTCCCTGCTCTTCAGCTCCCATTCCGTTGATCAACTTCTCCTTCATTTTCTCCCCATCTTTCTCCACATCCCCCTCACCATCCCCTTTCCCACCCCTCTCCTTTCTACTCAAAGTCAGACTCCCCTTCGCCAACGCCTCCATGGGTAACGGTCGAACATAAGCCTGAACCACCCACCAAGGTCTCTTACACCTTCTGACCGCCTCTAGCGAACTCTCTTCAAACTTCAATTCCTCCCCTCCTTTCCCTTCGCCATCCCCATCAATTCCACCTCTACCATTGGCACCCTTCCCACCCCCCTTCATCTTCTCCTCTCTTTCCCTTTCCGCTTTCTCAACTTCTTCTCGGTAACTTTCTCCATTCGTCCTCTCATACTCTATTATACCCGCCTTGACTGCTTCCTCCGTCATTTGTAGCACATTTTCGAAAGCTTGTACATCTCCTGCTCTGCACTTGGCTAATGCATCTCTGATATCGTGATGTTTTGAAACCAACGGGCGAAGAAGTTTAAAACAATGCGGTTGCATGGCAACCAAACTTGGACTTGTCGTCCTCTCCTTCTTCTCCGCCTTTTGCTTCTTTTTCGGTGGCCCCTCTTCCTCTTCTCCTTCCACTTCTTCCTTCATCTCTTCTTGTGGATCCGAGGACATGAAAAGAGGTTTCCGTTCAGGTGGCGATACCTGCAGAACGTATTTGTAGATGATGTCCATATACCTCCTTAACACAGCATCCACTCTCCAACCCCCTATCTTTCCATCTAAACTTCTCCAATATTCTCTTCCTTCCTCTCCAATGGCCGGCGCATCCGAAAAGATCGTTGGATCATACAAGTTTCCCTCCGCGCTCATGACTCCATCTGCGCCTGTCGCTTTCAAACACTCATCGATATCCTCCCTTGCCAATATATTTCCATTCACAAACAGGACAACCTCCTTTGGTAAACTCTCCCTCAGAAACCTCAGCACCCCCCAATCGGCCAATCCCGTCTTGTGCCCCTTCATCTCCCTCGTCCTTCCATGCACGGTCAAGATACTCGCTCCAGCACTCACCACCATCTTTGCATACTCCAATGTCTTCTCCTTGCTTTCCAATATCCTAATCTTCGCGGTAACGGGCACATCCAACTCCTTATGCAAAGTATTGATCAGCTTGAAAATAAGTCCTTGATCCTCCTGCAAAAACGCCCCATATTTCCCTCTCCTCGCGATCCCCTGAGGACATCCCAAGTTCAAATCCACTGCATCACAAAATGGCGCTACGTATCTTGCCGCCTCGAGCAACTCTTGCGCATCATTGGCGCAAAACTGTACGAAAAGGGGCCTATCGAACCTGGGGTTTCCATCAAGAAACAAATCATCGCTAGAAATGGGAGAAGACGGTCCCAATTGGGAAACGAGCGAGGTTTTCATGGGTTGAAAGTGCGCATCTCGGAACTTGGGGGTTTCGGAAAACATGCGCGCGTGAAGCATTGGCGTATATGCCAAGAGAGACTTGTTGGATTCTGGGGACATAAAAGAACGAGACAGCATGCGCCATGCCTGAGGGGAGTGCAATTAGTATGAGATAGAAGGCTGATCTTGTAGGGGCTGTGAGCTCACGAATTCGGATTGATCAACCATGGGGGCAAGAATGAATTTAGGACAGCCAATACTTTCATAGAAGGCACGACCATGCAACTTCTTGCATGTATTGCTAGAACCATTGGTATTCTCTTGGGACACGTCAGTTTTTGGCTCTAGATGTGCTGCATCGAAACCTGGCAAATCGTTTGAAACCGCCATAATCCTTCGAGTTTGGAAGGGGAAAGAATGGCGGGTGCCAGCCCTCAGCCTTGACAGAAGTTGATTGATGAGAGGAGCCACTGTTATCTCGAATTGATCAAGGCTGCAGTGATCAATGCAATGCTGAGATGAGAAAATATAAATATAAAAAATTTATTTTATGAATTGTTATCTTGAAAATATCTTAGCGGAATCAAGAGAAGGTTCAAGACGAGGCTGCCAAGACAAGGCTATCTATATCCTGTGATACTCGAGTAGTCGTAGTACTACTTGCTAACCTTTCCTGGGTTGGTGATACACGACTACTCCGTACGGTCTGGCCTGTCCATTTATCTAGGCTAGATACATCTGGACACCTGCCGGTCAGACCAATTTCCAATAGATTTCCATCGATCCAGGTTCTTCTAGGATCAGGATTGTATCCAAGCTTTTACGTTGACGTGTGTGTGCATTTGCATCTCCATTCAGCATCTAGATTGACATCTCACGCTGGGGAGGGGGAAAGGGGGAAATCTAGAATCTCTCCTACCAAGACCAAAAGAACACCAAACTTCGTTCCAGATCTCTCACATTCTTCATGCATGCGGTCAAGGCTATTCTCATGTTTTTAGAAAAGGCAACCACTGCTTGTATTGTATCATTTGATTACGTAGAATATGCCGTCCCCATTCCCCTCCTATCTGTACCCCTTTCTCAAACATAATAACAGACGCTGAAGTACGACGATGTGGGGACGACGAGTATAAAGTAGACCGGACCGACCAATGAAGAAAACGAAAATTAGACCATGACATTGCCCCAAATGCAGATCTCAAACCCCGAGAGATCAAGCAAACCCGGAGAAACCAACCGAGATTGAAACTTTTGAGTACGAGTTGTACCATCATCCTTGGTAGCTAGAAGAAACAAATTACCAGCCTATTGGACAATTGAAAATTTCTCTCTCTCTCTCCCTCTCCCTTTCTTTCTTTCACAACCTCGGGAAACTTCACAGCACATCATCTTCGAACTCCCATATCTCTACCGTCGCCCACTAGTACCCCTAATATACCCTCCCTCATCTTCTCAAACATTTATGCTCGAAAGGAGATGACCGACGCCAGTCTATGAAAATAATATTGTTTTCGACCAAATCGCTCAGATGCAAATGAACTCCTGTACACCAATAATGCGGAAAAGACCGTTGAACGCCTAGAAAATCTTGTAGTGTATGCGTAACCAGACAGTTACCTGCGATTGCAGAAGAGTATTGTAAGTTTCGTGACTTGTTTTCGACAAATAGAATAATCGTGGTTTCATTAGAAGAAGTGTGTGTAGATTTTAGAATTCTCATGAACCTCCATTTCCTGTTTTCAGTCAGTATATAGTCAAGACTCTGAGGATAAAGAGCATACCATTTTGAAAGTATTAAGCTCTTCCTTAATTTGTTGAGCGAGCACTGGTGTGAGTCGGTTGCATGTTGCAATTTCACCTCTGCGGTCGTATTCTTGGCTTGGCCAAGTATCGTGGAATTGTATCCGTGGACTGAACGTAGCGCTCCTCTTGGTTGAACCTGAAGGCGTTTCGGGAACACTCTTTGAATCCCCCCTGAATTTGAGGGCAGACATGAAGTAATCCTCGCCTCCCAAAGTGACCGCTTCTTTGTGAACTTGTTCATCATTTGGTGTACTGGGAGCGGAAGAATTTGGGGAGTCGTTGATATTCGGGATTTGTGGTAAACTGAAGTTTGCTGTTTTTCCATCGGCAGGAAGGATAACCGGTGACGAGTTTCCAGATCCTGTACCAGAGCCTAGAACCACAAAATTTAGTAAAGTACGAGGAAAACGGGAGGAGAAACTTACGCTTGAGAATACCTTTCTTGACAGCGGCCAAGACCTCAGCACGCTCTTTCTCTCCACCAACGATGCTTCTTCTGTTCGCAGAACTCTCGGTATTAGCACTTCCTAGGCGCTCACTGGCGGCCGTTGAGCTGATAGCCGCAGCGTCGAGAGAATTCCTCTCGAGTCTCGGGAATCCCGTGCCGCCAGAAGCGGCGTCAGCGGCGTTCGCGTTTATGTTGACCTTCTCCCTTTCGGCTTCGACATTGACCATCGATACCTGAGCTCGGCTAGCCTCGGGCACAGCTGCATCAGCTGCGGGAACACCAATAACAGACTTTGGTCTGAATAGACCAACAAGAGATCTCGTTGACTTCTTCATGCCCTTGCCCATTTTTCGAATCATTACAGAAGCCGATGAAGCTGTCGATGAAATCGACAGATTGTCGTTCGATCCTGTAAAGAAATTGCCTTGACCAGAGTATATATTAGATCCGATACCAGCAGCTTCTTGTTGCCGGGCAATCTTATCTTGCTCTGCTTCTTGCTCATTTTGATATTTTTCTCTCCGTAACTTGGAACGATCCAAAACATCATTGCCACTTCTGCTCGCAAGATGACTCTCTGCTGATGCTTTTCGCAACTCGGCGGCAGATCCAAAAGAGAACGCTCTTCTCAATCTCGATGTCTTACTCTTCTTTCCTTCCTTTTCATTCAATGCAGCCAAGTGTTGTGCAGCAGGGCTAGGAGCATTTGAGCTCGTTGCAGCCTGTGCAAATGAAGACTTGGATTGTGTGGGCTGTAAGGCCGCATTCACCGTGGAAGCAAATGAGTCCTTGGACTTGGACGCCGAGGACTCGGTACCCATCGTCACCGGATTCGATAAGGGAGAGGGACTGGAAAGCCTTTTCGCGGCATCGGTTGAAGATGCACGAACTGGAATGTTCACAAGTCGTGGCTGATCATTCTTAGAAATCACTTGATCTTTACCATTGGATGTATTCGAGGCGGCTGTGGTCGAAGTCGAAGATTGAGCGGGGCTTGAAGTTGTCATCGATACACTTGTTGCTTCTCGCTTGTCCGACTAAAATAAGTTAGTGTCGTACCGGATTCAGTCTTACGATGCTCTGATTGGTGAGGGTTAAATTGCGGTGACGCCGCATGCACGATAAAGTCCCGTGAACCATGAGTGGGGGGAACTAAGGACTTGATAATGATAAAACAACTTAAGAACTTACCGAATTCGGGCGTGAATGGCCGCTGCGAGTGGATTTCAAACTATCGGTACTATCATTCCGCCCATGAGAAGTTGCTGGGCGTAGCGTTACGACTGGCGAACTTCGCAAGGGATGTTGCCCGTGTTGCTCAGGCTGCTGATCAATACTACCACTAGCGCTGCTAACTTGCTTTGACCCCTGCTGTAAAAATCCAGGATTTGTAGCGTTGCCATTTTCGGGTGCATCCATCGTATGTATGCTCCGACGTCGATATCTCTTTGCCTGCTCCGAAGTGTTACGCTGATTCAACTGCATGTCATCAGCAGTTGCACTTGGTTGATTCTGTGGCTGTGACGTCTGAGAGTTCAGTGCCGGGATATTGACCGCATGTGTACTGGCGCCATAGAATTGCATGACATTCGGCATGGTTGATGCCGAGGAACTAGGACCACTGGCTTGACTACTGGTTGATGACTCGGCACGGCGAATAGCAGGACGACGATAGCGATCAGGGGTTGGCTTTGCTGGTGAAGTCATCGGAGGAGCCAAATTTAGAGTGTGTGGTGCGATGATGGTGGAGTTAGGTCGAGGAGCTCTGGTGGCAACACGAGCTGTGGCTATGGTTGAATCATCTCTTGCCCCTGGCCTTTGAGAAAATTCTGAAGATGAAGATGACGATATGGTTGAGAGGGGGAGAGCGGTCGGGTGTTGTGAGCGACTTGGAGCGTTCCCTGGACCACCCTGAAATGTAGGAACTATGGGAGCTGAAGATGTTCTCGCTTGTTCCGGCCTCGATTGAGATACATTTTGAGTTTGTTGACTTCCTATCGACAGGCCGGGTGTGCTAGTGAATGCATATGGTGCAATCGGTGCCATGGAACTATGTCCACGGAAATTTGACATTGCCATATTGTTGTTGTTGTTCAGGCCATGGTAGTTGTTTCGCTGTTGTGGGTTGGCAGGATACTGATGATAAGCAGCTTGGTTCTGAGAAGGTTGTAGGGGGCCAGAGGCAGAGGATGGTCGAGTTTGAAGCATAGTGAGCGTGGTTGTCTGTTGTGGTACTGTCTGTACGAGAGCAGCCATGCTGTGACTTGGCCTACTTTTGAGTTGTTGAAGAGCAAACGGCTATTATGCCACCTACTTGCGAAGATTCGACTCAATATAGTTTTCAATTGAGTAGAATTTGAAGAAGAAGAAGAAGAAGAAAAGACTATGATGAGTAAGGTATTAGCAAACGAAAGTGATTCCAGTCAAATATGAAGGGGAGGAAGTATTGCATTGCTTTAGTTGGAACGTTGATGGAGGCGCGTTGTTTGAGGGAGATTGGGTGAAGCTAGCGTTTACGAACCTTGAAGGAAAACCGACAGTCTTGATAGAATCGATAGAATTGCCAGACAAATGAACAATTATTATGAGAGTTGGTGGTTTGAAAGATACGAAAAAAGTCAAGACGACTTAACGATTGACTTTTATTTTTAAAATTTGAAGGGGTTTATAAAAAGGTTTCGGGTTTTTTGAATCGAAGAAGGAGGTCGCCTGCGGCCAGTCAATTGGTCGATCTTCTCTCTCTCTCCCTTTCTCTCTGTCTCTCTCTGTCTCTCTCTCTGCCTCTCTGCCTCTCTCTCTCTCTCTCTCTCTCTCTCTCTCTCTCTCTTTTTTTCCAGGCAGAACACACTTTTACCGCGAGTTCTTCTTGACGACCCTTTCTTTTTATAATAATTTCTATTGGAACATGGTATGGATAAGCTGGTGAATGATTTGATGATTGAATCAGAAAGAGGAATTATCTGCCAACCTCAACGAGTGTATCCTGCTATGGGCAACCGAAACCAACTTTTTCTTCGTTTTGGGTTGAAATTTGATCGGTTGCTGCAGTTGCGAAAAAGTTGTTTCTAGGGAGAGGAATGAAGCGAGGAATGCTTTTCGTTTCACCGCGGCGAAGTGAGGGGTGGACGGGTTGCCTCGAGGGAAAAGAAAAGTAGTCAAGAGAAGAGAAGATAAGAGGAGAAAAGAAACGAAACGGAAAGGAAAGGAAAGAAAAGGGAAGGGAAGGGAAGGGAAGGAAAGGGAAGGAAAGGGAAGGAAAGGAAAGGAAAGGAGAAGAGAAGAGGAGAGAAGAGGAGAGGAGAGGAAAGAAAAGAAGGACGACAAATAAAAAGAAGGAGGTAGATGAAATGAACAAGCCAAGGAGAAATAAATGGTGCGAATACTGACTTCAAAATGGAAGTGAAGGAATAAAATGGAAGATTGGCGTATGATGGGATATGTGACGGCTATCCCAAAACAACGACAGTGAGAGTGAGCGAGCGAGTGGGTTGAGGGAGGAAATTGAGGAAATTGAGGAAATTGGGTGCTCAGTCAAAGAGCGATGGGGAAAGATTGGGTGGAACTTTGTAACCTTGAAGTGACCCTCAAAACGGACTAGGGCGGCAGGCAGTTGGATGGGATTATTTTTGGCAGTAGGGTACAGAGCCGCTATTATTTACGCTCACCAGTTTTTTATGGTTCAGAGCAGAATCGCGCGACTAGGGATGGAATAGTGTGGGAGGGAAAGAATGACCCTTGAGAGATATTTGGAGCGCCGATTTACAGAGGTTGATGGGGTAAGTAATGTAGGTTGCACCAAAAAAAAGTCAAAGCTTCAC